>JARYGA010030953.1:0-49078 GCA_030545235.1 Helianthus tuberosus
TCCATATTGGGTATGGATACACCACTTTGGAACTAAAAAATCTGTGTAATTAATAAATGAAAACCAGATTTCATGTATAATTAAGGGATTACAATGAAAAGTAACTAATGATAGTAACAACAATAACTATCTTAATATTTAAACTAGAAATTGAATAATGACTAACAAACAAAACTAAAAATATAATAAATCAAACAATAATTATTAATATAAGATAAGATTACACTATCAAGTGAGGTAAACTCTCTCTCTACTTTTCACCCACACATACATAAATCTGATTTTTTTTTTTTTTTACTTTTCATTGATTGTGTTTCAAGCTGTAGTGTTCTATATTTAAGCTGGTTACATCTTGGAAGTAACTAATTTTGGAACAGAAAGATCATATATTTAAAACAAGAGATGAGAATAGGAGCTATAAAACTTTCCTTTAGTTATTACATTATTACATTATGCATTGTTTGGCATAGACTTAACTTTTGTGAAGATGCCAAAAGCTCTACAAGTTCTTTAACTAAACAGTCGATCACCAAAGGTTGTAAAACATCTCTATGAGCTGATCAAGAGCAAAATTGATTTAATATATGTAGATTTACTTAGGAGGTAGTTTATTTGAGGGTTTCAACAATTAATTATCTACTTATGAAGGGTGGAGATAGAGATGTACCAGAAAGTGAACCAATCAATAATACTCAGTGACTCTGGAGATAGACACATCGCCACATACAAAAGATTGAAAGCTACATAGATGAGACCGAAGCACTTAAAATTGTGGTCTCTACCATGATTTCTTTTTGGCAAAGAAGCATAACTTTTGACATCATTTCAATATAATACGCAATCATGTCTGCCATGAAATTATATATCCCGAAAGATTTAGCATATTAAACACGGAAGAAAAAGGTCCTATGCAATTGATCGATCAATGTAACTGTAAATTTTGTGCTAATTTTTTTAATACAATGAAACTCTAGCAAAATCGAAGAGGAACCACCCAGAGAAACATCTACAAGCTTTAAGGTACATAAATACCAACTAATTCCACATCACTATATTATGGACGCATATGCAACACCAAATACATAAAGTTAAACTGACGAAGGAATTGCATGTAAAAGAACCTTGTGTAGTACAAAACCTTCCAGTATATAAGCTACTTATAGTCACCAAATTAGTGAATAAACCAAAAACTTAAGTCCAACATCAGATAAGATCAACAACAAAGAGATTAATGAACTTTTCATGCCCCATTACATTTATTATAGGAGTTATCCTCTTATTGCACAAACCTTGATTTTTAGAAAACTTTTTCTTCAAGATTGTGTGTTATTCTTATATAAGAAAAGACTCCCTAGAGTGGGTAGTGGCGAAGCTTGACCCGAATGACGGGGAGGTCGAAAATGTATATACCCAAAAATTTCTATACGGAAACTACTTATATAACACCATTGAGCGAAAAGTTTGGGGGGTCCCCCCCCCCCCCCTGCGCCACTTCTATACTTCGCCCCTGCGAGGGGGCGGAAAGTCATGGGACTCAATTTATATATTGTATAAATATTAGGCAAAATAATTGGGAGGCAATCCTATATAATTTTAAAATTTTTGAATAAAAAATAGGAAATTTTACACTTCAAACCGAAACATTGGGAGGGGGGGGGGGGGTGCACCCCCACTTCACACTAAGCTACGCCCCTGAGAGTGGGGCTTCGTTAGCATGTCTGCAAGTTGATCCTGAGAACTGACATGAAGAACAATGAGAAGGCCAGCAAAGGCTTGCTCTCAAACAAAATGATAGTGCACCACTACATGTTTCATCCGCGAGTGGTATATTGGATTGGCACACAAGTACGTGGCTCCAGTTTCAACGCAAAATAAGGTTGGTGGCCATGTGATATTGATGCCGAGTTCCTCAAGTAATTTTTTAAGCCAAAGTAGTTCGGCTGAGACATTTGCAAGCGCTTTGTACTCAACTTCCATTGACGAGCGAGAGACTGAACTTTGTCTTGTCAATTTCCATGAAACAACATCAGTAACCAAAATATAATAAATAAGCGGTTTTCGATCTGCCATCATCATTAACCCCACCCCAATCTGAATCTGAGAACACCGGGAGTGTAAGAGGAAGGTTAGGGTTTAGCAAGAGGCCATGATGGATGGTACTTTTTATTTAAAAAGTTTTTAAATACCGAAGGACATGTTTCAAAGCTTGCCAGTGTGTTTGGTATGGTGTATGCATGAACTGAGATAATTTCTTTAAAGGATCAGTACTAAGAGGTGTGGAGACATCCTTTGCACCATCCATATGAAACTGATTTAAGACCTCCTGAATGTGGCATGACTAAGAGAGAAAGAGACTTGTGAAAGTGGGAATGACCTCAACTCCAATGAAGTGATGAAGCATGCCAAGATCTTTGACCGAAAATTTGTTGCTTAAAGCCGTGATGAAGCTATCAAGAAACCGAGGGTTGTTGCTCATGAAAACGATATCATCAACATATACCATAAACTAACACGTGGTCGTATGGTTTTTGTAAATGAAGAGAGAGGTATCCATAAGGGATTTGGTGAAACCAGATTGGAGAAGGAAATTTGTGAGCTCAATGTACCAAGCTCGAGGAGCTTGTTTCAAGTCGTATTTTGAGCTTGCAAATATGATTAGGAAATTGAGGATGAACATAGCCCGAAAGTTGAGTCATAAAAACATTCTCATGTAGCGTCCCATGTAGGAACACATTGTTAACATCAACTTGGCGTTAAGGCCAATTCTTGGAGAGAGCGATTGATTGAATTGTAACCGGTATTATCACGGGGCTAAAGGTGCCAAAACAATCTTTCCCATATTGTTGGAGAAAGCCCTTCGCAACAAGCCATGCCTTGTATTTAGATATAGAACCGTAGGGTTACATTTGACACGAAAAATCCATTTGCAACCAATAGGAGTTTTAGATGTGTTAGGAACAAGTTCCCAAGTTTGGTTTTACAACAAGGAATTAAATTCCAAGTCCATCGCATAACACCATTTCGGGTCTTTTACGGCTTGATGATGGGTGGACGGTTCAAGGGCGAGTGGTAGAGGGTGAAGAATGGTGATATTGACGTAATTTTGGTTAAAGTATATCGGGGTTTGGTTTGCGAGTATGAGTAGGAAGTTGGTGTTGCGGTGCTGAATTAGAGGTAAAATTTGAGGGTGGAATCGGGTTTGATGGAAGAGGTTTAGGTGATGGGCTAGTTGGAATGTTGTTAGTGGAGACAGCATCAACAAGAGTCGATGGGATGGTAGTTTGAGTATGGGGTGGTGGAAGGTTTGGTGAGGTATGTAATAGAGTTTGCATAGGAAGATAGGATGGAACACTGGGTCCATGTGAGTTTAAAGAAAGCCTAGCGGTCCTGCCAAGGAATCACCTGCTCGGACAAAAGATAGTGGAATAGAGAAAGCGGATTAGCTGGTTATAATCAGATGTCTTAGTGATAATCACCTGCTTGCAAGTAATTACTTTGTTTTTGGAGGTGTTTTCAGTTTGAAGCTTTAGTAATCAGATGTCTTAGTGTTTTACAAGTTATTTAAGGAGTCGATAGGTTTAGTGAAGCTTTAATGATCATTTGATAAAAAAAAACATTATTGGAGAAAAAATGATGTTCAGTAAAAGTAAAACTGAAGAAATCCTCTCTTATTAGGTTAAATTCTGGTTAAGACTTCTGTATTCAGCAATGTGTATTGAAAGTTTATTCTGATATGGTGTGCTGATTCCTTGTGCTTCTTCCTCAGATTGATGGAAGTGTTCCAAACACACGAGTTACAGCAAATTGTGGTGTAGTGAAGCCAAAAGTTGTTGCAGCTGAATATATATCCCAAGTGAGTAATTAATTTTTTTTTCTCTCATCTGTTTTACTATCCGTGTTAATGCCTATGTAATTTATTGGTATTTTTTTTCTGCAGGGTCTTTTATTACTTACTCTTACATCTTTAATGGCTATGGTTATGAGATCTAATCATTTGAACATGAATTGTGAAATTTCAGGTTGAATATAGTGAATTGGCTGATGCGGTGACAATAAGGAGTAACTTCAGGGAACAACTATGAAGTGGGAAATACGATCGCTGAGAAAGAGTTAACACAATGAATATTTTACTCACATGAAGATTGTGAAAGAGATTCATGAACGCAATGGAGTTTTGAGTTTTTGTTCAAACATTTTTTAAATATTTGTTTTGTTTGTTCGATATTTAGACTTAGGTTGACACTTATTAGTTATTTCTTTGCAAATATTTTGAATCTTTGGAAGATGATTGATTGAACTTTTTAAGTGAATTGATTATATTATTATGATTTCTACATTTTACAATTTTATTTTTATTTTTTAATGTAAATAAATAATAATTGTAATCAATAAAAATTAATATGATAAATAATTTGATGTGATTTTTGTGGCAAAAATTTGTGCCACTAAAAGCCTAAAAGTTTGTAGTGGCAGAAAAAACAGTGCCACTGAAAGCCTATATACTTTGTGCGGCAGATTGAAAAAGTGCCACTAAAAGGCTTTAGCGTCAGCGCTTCTAGTGGCATTTTTTTTGTGTGCCGCTCATTCCTACAGGTGTTTTTAATGGCACTTTTTTGTTGTTTTATGGCACTTTTTGTATGTCCCTAAATAGCATTTTTTTTTAGTGGGAGGATGTATTAGCTATTAGGTGGATCAGTAGGTTGAACTATATTGGTGGTGGGTTGTAGAGTTTGGAGAAACTTGGTAGCACTAGGAAGTGGAATGGTAATGGATGTTGTATATTTATATGGGAAAATGTGTTTCACAAATTCAACTTGTCTCGAGTGATATAGACGATGTGAGAGCCATCATACCATTTGAATGCAGATTTCGAAGATAAGTGATGCATTGCAAAATAAATTTGTTTTTCGTGTACAGTTTGTATAGTTTTTATTAGCTTTAGATTCGTTTTTAGTTAGAATTTGCTTACTACTGATCGAATTGTGATTTTCATGTCTCGAGAGTAAAGAATAGCTAAAATGGTCAAAAAAACGATTCATATTTGTCAAAAATTGGTCACCGGATCGAGTTCAGGAGTACGAGAGCTGAAATGGCACGAGAAACACGGAAAACACATGGCCACTCGCGCTACCAGGGCTAAGCTTACTCCCCTCGCGACGCATGGAGATTTGATTGGTCAATAGTATATTTAACACGACGTGTCGCGTGTTATGATAGCTACATGCTCCTCGCGCAACGCAGAGAGCCCTTTTCCGCATAAAGTTTTGATTGTTTGTTGGGGTTGAGCTGGCGATAAGTATAGAAACATCATTATATTGAAAGAAACCATAACCCTACGAATTGGAGAACACTTTGGATGAATTTTTGAGAACTTGGAGCAAAAGTTTAAGGTTTTCAAGCATCGTTGAAGATTCGAAGGTCTGGGATCACCTTGGCTTGTGATCAATCATTCGGGTTTCTTCGTTCTTCTACTTTCTTTCATTTAAACCATGTTTGTACTTTCTATATGTTTCTTGTTCTTGTTCATGAGATGATTATTGGCTAAAAACTTTTATGCTACCTAGATTAGGATGGATTTATGACAATGTTTGGATCTTTATTGGGTTTGACTATGTTTATAGTTTGTTAATGAAGTAAGGAACTTGGTAAAATTGTTTTGGTGAGTGTGATTATCTTGACTTGTTTGATTTCACGTTTATTGCTTCCACACGTATCTTGATGAATGTTTTCATAGAAAAGGTTCACGTTAGATTATATGCACTCATGTTTATACTCTTTATGGTTAATTGGCCAATACACCATAGGAGGTAATTTCGTGAATCATGTAGGTCTAGGTGGTTAACTAATCTTAAATCCGTAAGGTGAGAGATTATCGGTTTGTCTTGGGTGTTAGATCACCAAAGTTAGGTGATGCGTGAAATATGTATTAATTAAATTCAACAAGTTTTAAAAATTGGAAAAACCCGTAAACCACACACTACCGGCAAGTGTACCGGTCGTAAGTAGTAAAACAAGTAAGTTCAAGTATCGAAACGTGGACAAAATCTAGCGACTCTTGATACTAAACCTTTATCGACCCCTAGCCTAATAAACTGGTTTTGTTTTGAGAAAAAAATATTTTTAAATTAAAAAAAAACAATTTAAATAAGTAGAAGACCAAACAGCTGCAAGCGCAAACAACTAGAGACTGGACTGAAACTCAAGTATGAGAAAAATAGGTTACCTAGGTATGAATCCCTAGACTCATGAATAAAATCCTAACCTTGGTTTCGAATGAAGACTCTGCCTAACCCGATAAACCCCTGTAAGGTAAACCGAACCTGATAGTATGACAAGTGATGAAGTGCTAAAATGGACTGACTCGAGTTATCGACTACCAAGTCCCACAACTATCAGGTATAAAGTAATTTATTTACTAAAACCCTCAAATTATGAAGCAGAAATAACTAAGAACACCGAGACCTTAGGAAACTCTAGACGCGAATAAACAGATGAACCCGAGTTATCGGCCACCCAAACTGCCAAACAATGCCCAGCTAATAACCTAGCAATTCTAGATTAGATTTCTCACATTTAGAAAAAGATTGCACGTTTTAATTAATTGGTTTTAATAATTATTAAACTTGAATTAGATTTCTCACTTTCAAGGTCTAGACTGAAATGTTACAACCTAGACTAACTCCCGGCTCTAAAGTATATTTATAAGTGTCTAGAGCAATGGAACCAACTAATATATTATCAAACCAATCAAAACCAACACACAAATATTTAGAATCGAGTTCAAAACTTATAACATATTGAAGGGGTAAGGTCCCAAAAACCTCATGATAAGTATTTGGGACCATACCACGACTCTGCCTTTTCAACCTTTTTACCTTGTGCGGCCGCGCACTGGTCTTACAAAAGGAAGAAAATAATCAGCAATCTATAGTCGCGCGCCCAAAGGAGAACATAAATCCTTGCGCCTTCTCCCAATAGCAAAGGATGAAAATCCTGAGGTTAATACTTCCGCCCAAATATCCAGACTTGGATATTATTTTACCCAGACTTGGGATTTATTCATCTGCTTCCACATGGTAAGGTGTCACACCAGATTACAGCAGTAATCTTCCAGAAGGAATACAATCGTGCACCACCCAGACGGTTATAACCGTCTGGACACGTGTCACTATCACAGACGCCCCTGAAATCACAACGAAGACATGCACTTAAAGGGTAATCACAAGTTGATCACATTACACGTGGCAAATCCCCAGCCTCTGATCTAACCACGATCCGTGTGCATTCACATCGGATCAAGACAACTTGACATCAGATCAAAGAACTTAACGGAAGAAAATGTAACCGTCACGACGTTAGCATCTTCCGTCATCTTTTCAATAACAGGTTTTCCCTCCCAAACTCCCGGTTATAAATACGAGAACTGTTCAGGTATGAAACCAGACTACTCTCACTCTTCAAATACTTATCTTCTCCGATACCAATACTTATTCTCACGCCGGAGTCGGGTCAAGGAGAGAACCTTCTTCTCCCCTTGGCGAGGCTAACGGTGTTCTTTTTTGCAGAGCTACCGGAGAAGTTAAACCATTACGACTGAATCAACCGAGAGAGAGCTAACCCTTTATGCGGATTCAAACCCCCTAACTATCTCGGTTCCGACCATTTAGTTAGTGTTTCTTCATTGGCGCCCACCGTTTTCTCTGTTTTTTCAGTTTTGTCTCGTTTCGATTCAGTTTCCCTCATTTCTCTGTTTTCACATGGCAGAGAATTCATCACCTCACCCATCAGGTCCTCGGTCTGAATTCAAGGGTTCTACAACCCCAAATACTCAGATCGACGGAATCATGGGAATCAATACAAGTAACAATCACTCAGACGAAAAGGACTCCTCAGATCAACTCATAGAGAGAGATCCAGAATACTGGATCGGCAGATTCCAGAAAGCTTTGAACCAAAATTTCACACAAATTATCAGACCTGAGTCCCCAAACATCAGATCTGATATTCGGCAAGAAAGCAACAACAGTCATTCGGGAGGAATTACTTCCCTAATGCAAATGGGAGTTCATAACCGCTCAGATCTATTCATGGAGAAAAACTCCAGAGTACGGGTTCAACAGGTTCCAGATCGCCATGAACCAAATTGTGCACAAACACTCTAGATTTAGGGGTTTCATTTAAGCTCTAGGATCAACGAGCTGCAGCTCTGAGGTCGCACAACGCATAACTTCCGGAGCTTTGCTTCTTGGGGCTATAAGCCTTGACTAATACGGTTTTCGTCAAAACCTAGGTACTACAAATTCCTCTGAAAGATCCTTTTGATTTTTCCTTAAACAAAATGAGGGAAAGAGAACAAATCCCCGAATTCTTTTACATAACGTGAACACCTTCTAGTATACACTAAACATTTGGTGCTATCACTTATAAACATTTAAATTGGCACTTATGCTAATTCAAGCGCCATGACTTTTCAACATGAAAGTGTTACAACCTGACACTTATCTAAGCTATAACGGATATGTATGCACAAGCATTTATATTGACTAGCATAATTATAGCGTCTATATTTGTACAGCTGGTACGTAAAATTTGATGGATGAAAGAAATCATTAAAAAAGACATACGCAGTCCGTTATCTTTTCAAGATGATGGGAACAATATAAATACTATCGTTGCGATATAATACCACCGATTGAAAAATCACATCAAAAATTTTGGTAAAACTTATACTCCTTATTTAAGGACAAGAGCATGTCAGTCTCCATGCAAGTCAGATGCTTCTTTACATTTGAGCACGTAAGTCGCCATCCGCGCTTGCTCCCTTACATACAAGCACGTAAGTCGCCATACGCGCATGCTTCTTTACATTTGAGCACGTAAGTCGCCATCCGCGCTTGCTCCCTTACATACAAGCACGTAAGTCGCCATACGCGCATGCTTCTTTACATTTGAGCACGTAAGTCGCCACCCGCGCTTGCTCCCTTACATACAAGCACGTAAGTCGCCATACGCGCATGCTTCTTTACATTTGAGCACATAAGTCGCCACCCGCACTTGCTCCCTTACATACAAGCACGTAAGTCGCCATACGCGCATGCTTCTTTACATTTGAGCACGTAAGTCGCCATCCGCGCTTGCTCCCTTGCATACAAGCACGTAAGTCGCCATACGCGCATGCTTCTTTACATTTGAGCACGTAAGTCGCCATCCGCGCTTGCTCCCTTACATACAAGCACGTAAGTCGCCATACGCGCATGCTTCTTTACATTTGAGCACGTAAGTCGCCACCCGCGCTTGCTCCCTTACATACAAGCACGTAAGTCGCCATACGCGCATGCTTCTTTACATTTGAGCACGTAAGTCGCCACCCGCGCTTGCTCCCTTACATACAAGCACGTAAGTCGCCATACGCGCATGCTTCTTTACATTTGAGCACGTAAGTCGCCACCCGCGCTTGATCCTTTACATACAAGCACGTAAGTCGCCATACGTGCATGCTTCTTTACATTTGAGCACGTAAGTCGCCACCCGTGCTTGATCCTTTACATACAAACACGTAAGTCGCCATACGTGCATGCTTCTTTACATTTGAGCACGTAAGTCGCCATACGTGCATGCTTCTTTACATTTGAGCACGTGAGTCGCCATCCACGTTTGCTCCTTTACATACAAGCACGTAAGACGCCATACGCGCATGCTCCCTTACATTTAAGCACATAAGTCGTTATCCGCGCATACTCCTTTAAGTCGCCATACGCGTATACTCCTTTACTTACGAGCGAACACACATACACTTGCTCCGTCACAAACACGCAACCCTGACAATCCATGGAAATACGCTAGTACAACCAATCAACGAGCACCAAGATAAACGGACACAACTAGCAACTATTCCTCACACCGGGAACGCGCAGCAACTAGCCAAGCTATTCAACAAGTCAGACTTATACAGGCAAGGTATTTTTTCACTTTATTGGGCCCACGCCGTATTAATGCAAAAATTATCTTTACATGTTATTGTTTGTTACAAATTGCATGTAATTTCTTTGGTATATGCGAAAACAGTATAGTAAACATTATAAGCCTCATGAACGGTCTAAAAAATAGCAAGCCCCGTGCACATTCTAGACTTACGTTCGCACAATACCATTTTCATTCGCTATACCTAAACAAAGTAATTATACACATGCAACATATTGTAATTCAAACATAAACAACAAAACATGAATGCATAACATTGCATCAACAAAGGAAAGTTACTAGTGCAGCAAGGCACCTTTAGCAGCATTTACAGCAGCAGAACACCAAAACGTTCTTTACAAAATAAACGACATAACTAAAGCCTCATCAAAGGTACACAGTACTTCCCCGAACACCCTAACAAGGGTGAACAACAGCCAGCTCAACCTCCCCATCAGCAACTGGTATCCCTTCATTCCCAAAGGAAGGATCAGAATAACACCTGTTTCAAACGCCGCCGGTACGCAAAGGCTGATCTTTCCAGTAAACCGGAAGATACTCCTTCAAACATCGACACGAGAGGACAACAGAACCCGTAATGATTAACTATCAGATCATCTTCCTCTAAAACGGCGTTACCAGAAACGCGTCATATCTCATTAAATGAATTATGACAACGTCCGAAAAAAAAAGACGAGAAGGTACTACATGTATTTATGTTTTATTCTCAAATAACGTCATGAACACCAGATCATGATGAAGCAGGTCAGAACAAAGAAGAAAACTCACAAGTTTTCTCCAAAGATTTATCGAAAAAACAAAAATAATGCGCAAGAGTACTTTCCCATAAAAAAATTTCTCCACTTTCGTGCCAAAAACCCTGCAGCAAAAAGCATTTCCCTCTCATAAGTCCAGTGCTCCACTTATTTGCATAAGTACAACACTAGACTGGGGGGACTTGAAGGGGTAAGGTCCCAAAAACCTCATGATAAGTATTTGGGACCATACCACGACTCTGCCTTTTCAACCTTTTTACCTTGTGCGGCCGCGCACTAGTCTTACAAAAGGAAGAAAATAATCAGCAATCTATAGTCGCGCGCCCAAAGGAGAACATAAATCCTTGCGCCTTCTCCCAATAGCAAAGGATGAAAATCCTGAGGTTAATACTTCCGCCCAAATATCCAGACTTGGATATTATTTTACCCAGACTTGGGATTTATTCATCTGCTTCCACATGGTAAGGTGTCACACCAGATTACAGCAGTAATCTTCCAGAAGGAATACAATCGTGCACCACCCAGACGGTTATAACCGTCTGGACACGTGTCACTATCACAGACGCCCCTGAAATCACAACGAAGACATGCACTTAAAGGGTAATCACCACTTGATCACATTACACGTGGCAAATCCCCAGCCTCTGATCTAACCACGATCCGTGTGCATTCACATCGGATCAAGACAACTTGACATCAGATCAAAGAACTTAACGGAAGAAAATGTAACCGTCACGACGTTAGCATCTTCCGTTATCTTTTCAATAACAGGTTTTCCCTCCCAAACTCCCGGTTATAAATACGAGAACTGTTCAGGTATGAAACCAGACTACTCTCACTCTTCAAATACTTATCTTCTCCGATACCAATACTTATTCTCACGCCGGAGTCGGGTCAAGGAGAGAACCTTCTTCTCCCCTTGGCGAGGCTAACGGTGTTCTTTTTTGCAGAGCTACCGGAGAAGTTAAACCATTACGACTGAATCAACCGAGAGAGAGCTAACCCTTTATGCGGATTCAAACCCCCTAACTATCTCGGTTCCGACCATTTAGTTAGTGTTTCTTCACATATAAATCATCACATTCATTCAAAACCAAAAAGTTAATCAATTAAATAATCATCTAGTTCATCAACCCTAGGCAACCATAAAAAAATTTAGCTACTCATAGTAAATAAAAACACATAAACAATGTTCAATATAACCGGATACATCATGTCTACTAATGAAGAGAATAAAGTTTAGTGTTTAAATCTACCCGGGTTGCGAACCATTAATAATACATCTTTTTCTTTCTTTTTCACCTTGATTTCGTCCAACTGTTTCTCTTTTTGTTCTTCTTTTCTATGAAGCCACCAAAAAGTCCTCGTTTTGTTGCTGCCGTCAACTGTGGTTTTCGAAAACAATATAATATGTCAATCTCCTCCAAGTTTTCGTCTGAATGCAATCGGCCTCCTCTCATGAGGTCATGTATGCGTGGTATTATAATTTAGGTCCAATACAAATTCTAGCGAGCTGGGCTCTTTTTACCGGATCTTGAAAGTGAGTTGGGCCTATCTAGTGTTGATCCAAACCCCATATTAATTAAAGACAAACCAAATCGGTTAATTAGAACTCTCGGTCAATGCATATGCTCCTGTTTTTTCTTTGTGGTGACATCATAACTTCTTTTATAATAATCCTTCACCATTTTTGTAATATGTTGACACCCTAGAATGAATTCTACAAACTCCTTTCACATCCTGCATTTTAAACATAAAGAAATTAATTACATTCTTTTAGAAAGTAGAATTAATTAACTCATTTAAATTCAATTCTTTTTCCATGGATCACACGTCCACTTGACCAATTTCTATAAAATCTTTCCAACACAAATCACTTCATAGGCATCTTTGGTTTGTTTGTGATAGATTTTCTTTGGTTTTCTCTAGAACCTCTACAGTCGCTGGAAAGTGCTCGATGATGATGAGCAACTCAGATTAGTGTGCGCGGTTTTCTCGGTTCATCTATGTTCGTGATCCTTGAGTTTACCCTTCACCCTAATCGGTTTTGTTTGTTTATCCATTCGCCTTCCCGGATGTGTGGTTTTCTCCTTGTTGTCTGACCGTCTCCTTTCTCGATTTCGATCCTTCGGTCCCCGGAAGTGCTCGACGATATCAACCTCTCTGTATAGTGTGCATGGTATTCTCAGTCGCTCACTGGTAGTCTTCCTTGAGTTTACCTTTCATCCTATCCAGTTTGGTTGTTCATCCATTCGCCTTCTGGGTCGGTGGATCTCGTGGTCTCCTGCCGGTATGGAGTTTGAAGATGATGGTGGGCCGTGGGTGGATCCAAATCTCCGTAAAAGAAACAAAAGCAAAGGCAATGAGAGGGTGGTAAATGGCCAAATCACCAAGTTCTTCATCACCAACCTCCCTCAGGGTTGCACTCCTTGGGAACTCTCTGAGTTCGTGGCTGTTTCAGTGAAGTTGCAGGGGTTTACATTGCCCGCAAGAAGGATAAGTATGGGAATAGATTCGGCTTCATCAGTTTTAAGAATGTCAAAGACGTCCAGGAAATGCAAAAGGCTGTTAATGGCACTAAGATGGGAGGCTCTAAACTTAGAGCTAACCTGGCCAAGTTTGCAGTGGAGAACACAGGTCACATGGATACCGGTTATCAAGCCAAGGAGTTTCAGCAGGGTAGGGAGCCAATGGTCGGGAACCAGAAAGTCCACATCCACAAGTCGGCGTATGTCCACCAAGGGGGTGGAAAGTCGTTCAGCGATCTTTTCAAAAATAACGGAGGATCAAGGGATGGGTCTCCTAATCTGGCGAACCCATTGGGGCATGAGGTTGTGGTGCCAGACGACACGGGAGTTTTTCATGATCTTTTCGGTATGGCTTTCGTCAAGAGATGCTTAGATTTCAATATTCTTACCAACCTCAAAAGTCTTCTGGTCGATGCTGGATTAATGAGCGTGGGCCTGAGTTATTTGGGGGCTCTGACGATGCTGATCTGGTTCAAAGAGGAAGCTAGCTGTTCAGATTTTATGGTTAACCCGGGTCTATGGAAACACTTGTTCTCATCGCTTGATCCCTGGATGGGTCAGTCATTCCCTTTCGATAGAATCGCTTGGGTAAAAATCATCGGAGTCCCGTTCCATTTGTCGGTTGATCACGTGTTTAACTCCATTGTTGGTAAGTTTGGGAAGGTGATAAATGGGTCTCATCGGTCAGCAATCGATAAAGATCTCTTTGTTAGTTGTATCGGTATCCTAGTGGGTGAAGGCGAAAGGATTGCGGGTCATGTCTCTCTAAAATGGAACAATAGACAGTTTAGGGTTTGGGTAGAAGAAGAGATGTCTGAATATTGGATCCCTAACAGTGTAGAAGACGACGAACCATCGGACAGGGAGTCCGACCGACCGGAAGCTTCTCAGCCGGTAGATGAACCGTCTGATTCTGATGACGACTCGATAAGTGTGCTGGAGGAAGTCGGAGGGAATGAAGAGTTTGAGTCAGTTAATGATGTCCCATCAATTTCCAATTCGGTGCATGCCTTTTCAGCGTCGCCCTCGGTTGATGTGGGACCGGTCGCCCTTAACGACAAATTTAATAAGTCCGAGAATATCACTTTTCCTTTTGTCTCTGAGGGTTTTATTATTAGGCCCAAACGTAATAAGAATTTCATCAGGCCCATAAAAAAGTGGTCCACGTATCGCTAGAGGGAGCCCACTCTCCAATGACAGGCCCAAAAAAAGAACCATGACTGATTTAGAGGACTCGGATCCTTTTGATTTAAATAGGTTTTTGAACCTAGGGGCCACTAGAGAACATGAGGTAGGTACTCTTCTGGTGAAGGATTAATTTCTGATCAGGAAGGAACCTCTAAACCTGAAGATGTCGGTCGGAATCTACTGCTGGATCTCAACGTCAGTGCCTCTTCTCCGGTGCTCGAGGCTGCCGATCACGCTACTGGGGGTCCAAATTATAGACTTGGAATCTCCGATGATGTCTGTGTTTCCTCAGTAAACCATCTTGATGTTGTGGTGGACGCTACTGTGAAGCTTGGAGCTACTATTGGAGTGCTGCTGGATCATCACAGTGATCTGGTAAAGGATGTCATCAGATCTGAAGGTAACAATGTGGTCAAATTATGAATGTCCTTTCTCTAAATATTCGGGGCATTGTGGGGGTCATAAAGCCAATTGGGTTAGGGAGGTTAAACAGAGGAACCAAATCAGTGCTATTGCGTTGCAAGAAACTAAGCAAGAGGCTATGTCACATTCCTTTTTGGCCAATTTTTTGGGAGATGGAAATTTTTGTATGGATTTTGTCGGTTCTGTTGGCCTTTCTGGTGGCCTGGTCTGGATGTGGGATCCCAAAGTCTTCAAAGCAGAGGGCGTCTACAAAGCTAGGTTCTTTTTAATCATTTCTGGTTCTTTAGTCGGTAGCGGTGATCTTGTTAATCTGGTTAACGTGTACGCTCCACAAGGTATCGCTGATAAAAAGAGGTTGTGGGGTGAGTTATCTGCTAATTTGTCCAGCCTGAATAGCATGTGGGTGTTGGGCGGTGACTTTAACGCAGTGTGATTTCAAGACGAGAGAAAGAGTTCTAAATTCAAACCTTCTTGTGCCAGGTACTTTAACGAGTTTATTTATAACCTGGGTTTGTTGGAATATCCGATGCAAGGAAGAAAATTTACCTGCAGCCGAGATAATGGGAAAAAGTTGAGCAAGATCGATCGGTTTCTTGTTAGCAGTGACTTTTTCTCTGACGCCTGTGTTCGTGTCTTGCCGAGTCTTCACTCGGATCACTGCCCTATCCTTTTTCTGTGGTTATTTCTAATTACGGGGCCCGTCCCTTCCGTGTTTATAGTTCCTGGTTTGGCGGTTGAGGGGGTTAATTTTTCTGGGCCCTCGGATTCTGTCCTCTTCAAAAAATTTGCTCGGATCAGGTCTAGTTTAAAGAAGTGGAGAGATGAGTTATTAGAAAAGGAAAACGAGCAGGTCTCTATTGCGGTTGCCGAGCTTGAGAGGTTGGAGTTAGTATTGGAATCTAGAGAGCTTAGCGAAGAAGAGGATTGGGTCAGGTGCGAGAAAAAAAAGATTATTAGAGAAGCGAAATTGAGGAAGAATTTAGACCTTAAACAACGATCTAGAGTAAAATGGGCTATCGATGGAGATTAATTTCCAAGTTTTTTCACTCGGTTATCAACAAAAGAAAAACGTCCAATAGAATTCATGGCCTTAATTTGGATGGCGAATGGGTTCACAAACCATCGAAAGTTAAGAAACACGTTTTCTCCTTTTTTAGAGACAAATTTAAAGAGGCTATCCATGACCGCCCTACAGCCTTGTGCAACAACTTGAAACAGTTAAAAGAAGAGGAAAAAGCCGCTCTTATCCAGCCTTTCTCCTGAAAAGAAGTCAAGGACGCTGTTTTTAAATGTGGTAATGATCGTGCCCCGGGCCCGGACGCCCTAAATTTCAAGTTCATCAAACATTTTTGGCATCTCTTTGAAGAAGATTTCATGAATTTTTTTAATCAGTTCCATGCTGACAGTTGCTTCAGCCGTGATAGTATCCCTTCCTTCATCACTCTCGTTCCTAAAATAAATGATCCGGTGTCGTTAAATAATTTCAGACCTATCAATCTGGTGGGAGTTATCAGCAAAGCGGTGTCGAAAGTGATTGCAAACAGAATGCAAGGGGTTCTCGGTAGTGTCATCTCGGATTTACAATCGGAGTTTCAAAGGGGAAAGTTCATTATAGATGGACCTTTAATTCTCAACGAGGTTATGACTTGGGTTAGAAAAAAGAAATCGAAAGCGGCTTTCTTCAAGATTGATTTCGAAAAGGCTTTTGACAATGTGAACTGGAAGTTTGTGGACTACATTCTTTATCAAATGGGCTTCCCTCCTCGATGTTATAAGTGGGTTCAAGGTATTATCCGCTCGGCGAAGTCCTCTGTCTTAGTCAACGGAGCCCCTACTTTTCAATTTCGTTGCGAGAAAGGGTTTCGCCAGGGGATCCCCTCTCCCCATTTCTTTTCCTAACGGTTATGGAGGCGCTCTCTTGCATGATTTCCAATGCTAAAGAGGCTGGGTACTTAAAATTTATTGCTACTCCTTGTGGTGGCCCGGTGATCACACATTTACTGTATGCGGACGATGCCATTATCATTGGCGAGTGGTCTTTGGAGGAGGTTAAAAGTATGCTTAGAGTTTTTCGATGTTTCCACATTAGTTCAGGTTTGAAAATCAATATCGATAAATCCAACCTTTATAGGATTGGAATTGGTTGGAATGAGGTGAGTAATATGGCTAAGGAGGTAGGGTGCAAGCCGGACGCCTCTCTGATGTGGGGTAAAATACACATAATTGTCCCGTGTAAAATGTATAGTTATTGTATAAGTTTTATTTATTTTTATTTAGTTTTAGTGCTTTATTATATTATATTGTGGTGGGACAGGTTCTGTGCAAATGGAGCGAAAACGAGTAATATGGAAATGACCTGCTACTTGGCCAGAGTTGAATGCCAGTGACCGGAGTAAAATTGGCGCTATTTTCTGTGAGTGGGTCAGGGCCACTATCTCTATTTATTTTAAGTTAGAGGGCTGCCATAGATTAAAATCCTAAGCTTTCATGGGCCGCCCAACGTTCAGTTCAACAAGTTTTCGTGAATTATTATTATTGGGCCATGGAACAATTAATTAAAGATTAGTGGATCAATATATCAAACCCTCAAATCCAGAAGATACATATATAATTTCTTGGACAAAAAGTAAAAAGAAGGGGGAGAGATATACACGAACAGATCATCATACGGAGGGACATCATCTTGGAGTTGGAGCCGCAAATATCAGCGAATTTAGGAACATCAGACGATCAAGTGGGAGACAGCCGCACTTCAGGGGATCTTTCGCAAGGAACAAGGCTGGGGAATCATTGATTCAAGTGGGAAACTTAGAGAGCAAGGAATTTACGGGTTCCATCTTCACCGATTCTTCTTGTTTACTATTTTTCTTATTTTAATTCAATGAATTCAGTTTATGAACTTTGTGTGTTGATTTTCAAAACTATGATTATTGGCTAAATTTCTATTACTACCTAGACATGGTTGAATGATTGCATAAGGTTTTGATTATTTTTGGATTTATAAATGCTATGGATTGTTTATAAATTGTAAACGGTTTGTTCTATCGGTTAGATGTGTGTGCGTGCTTGATATTGTTTTATTATTGATTATTGCTTCGCTTGAATCTTGGTGACGGTCTTTATCACGGAATAGAATCAGGCTAGGGTTTTAGGTTTTGGTGAGTGTCTATATCATATAATAAACCTTTGATCCTTTAGGGTGAAAATCACGTGAAATAAACCTTAGAAGTAATAGTTGGTAATTTTATAAAATCAAGTATTCTACTAATCGTCAATAGCTGTAAGGTGCGAGATTATTGCTAGGTCTAAGTGATTAAACCGCAAGGTGGGTCCTTCTTAGAAAGTCAACCTATTTGCTGCTGTCTAGCAAGTCTAACTGAGAAAACAAACCTATCCTTGGTTTAGGTCTCGTAAGGGAGTGAGCCTTGTAGGATACTTTTATAAACCCCATTAGATGTCTTGTAAAGGAGTCTAAAACCGGTAGTTTAACAACCTTTAGGGGATCATAGCGTGCTCTTAAAACGGTCCTTAGATTTCCCGATAGGTGAGAATTTCAAGATCCCGGTTCCATAGCAGACAACTTCCAATTATAATCATAACTAAAAGCAATCAGCATTCCTGTCTAGGTAGTTCCTTCATCATCCTTGAGTTCAGCTTTCGTGTGAGTTCGTGTCTAGTTCGTCTAGTCTAGTTAGTTTTCATTACTTGCATTCTTAGGATTTTTAGAAAACCCCCCCATCAATAAACAAATTAGTTAAGTCGTGTCAATTTAAGTCTAGATAGAGTCGTTAGCGTATTCAGTAGAGTCTCTTGGGTTCGATACTCGGACTTCCTTAGGCTATACTACATTCGAACGGTACACTTGCCGATTGTGTGTTTTAGGGTTTAGAGAGTCTTAGTCTTATAAATTTAAAACTTAGAGAGTCTAGATTTAGGGTAATTTTAGTTAATTTAGTTAACCCGTTTTCAGCACATCAAGTTTTTGGCGCCGTTGCCGGGGATTCTTTGGCGATTGCGTTAATTACTTTGTTTGGACTTAATTGACATAATCTGTGCTACTTGTCTTTTGTTTTGTGTTTTCGTGGTGAGTCTTGTGAGTCTATTTGTGTTTTGTAGTTGAGTCATAGGAGTCTAATTGTCCGTGTTTTTTTTGTTTTCTTATTTATTTATTTTTCTTGAGTCTTGTAAATATGTGTGAAATTTGTGGAGGACCTCATTTTACTGTTAAATGCCCCCAATTTGAGGGGTCCTCTACGCCATATTATGCTAACCCTTTTGTGCAGCCGCAACCATATTTTTCACAGGGGTATTCTTTGCAAGGTTATGATAATCGGCCATATTACAATGATCTGTATCAGCAGCCGCAATGTAACCTGGTTCAGACGAGCGATAGAGGTTTTGAGGGTAGTATGAGTAGGATAGAAAGGATGTTCGCTCAGATAATGGCGCAAAATCAGGCTACCCTGGAAAGCATGGCTGAACTTACAGAGAGAAGTAAAAAAAGAGTAGAGGAGTTAGTTCGAGAGCCGGGTGAGTTAGAGGAAGACCGAGAAGAGAATACGGGTCAGTTAATAATTGATTTCTCGTGTAGTAATGAAGAGATAGATGCTCAATTGGCTGCATATAAGAGATGGAAGGGAGAAGACTTAGAGGAAGTAGAAGAAGAGTCAGATGAGGAGATCAATCCAGTCACGGAGACGATAATGGACGACGAAGTCCCACCTCCGGTACAGAAGGGTATTATATATGACTTCGGGAGTGACTCTGATGATGAAATAGACGAAGAAGAATGGGCGGCGTATCAGAGGTCGTTAGTGAAGAAAGAAGTAATTGAAGAAGAAGTGGAATTGGGGAATTCCACTGGTTGGATGTTTGATGAAGTGGGAAAAGAAGAAGTGATGGAGGAGGAAGTAGACTTAGGAGACTCCCTTGGGTTAATGTTTGGTGCAGAGGAAGAAGATGAAGAGGTTGAAACTAAGTTGTCTAGAGAGGACGAGTTTTTAGATTTAGAGTTAGCGGGTTTAAAAGTTGATGAAGAAGAACCTACACTAGACAAAGAAACTAAGTGTGGGGATCATCCCGCGAGAGTTGTGGAAGAAGAAGAGCACCACAGCTGGCCCATGGTATTAGTACTAAGTGTAACTGAAAAATCAGAAAAACCACGGGAGAAGGCGAGGAAAGAGAAGAGAAAGGATCCAAGCCGGAAGAGGATAGAGGGTTGCAGCGAGATGGAGAGGAAGAAGCCATTCACGCACGACCGCTCTTATCATTACATGCCACGCATCCGGTTTCTTCCAGGTAAGTTTAAGTTTTGGTGGTCTGACCCGTTTCGATTTTTTAAAATATTTTATAATTCCACCAATTTATTTTTGAAAATTTTTGCGGTTCGGGTGGAATTAAACGGGTTAGATAAGGTCCAAGTCAAAGAAAAGCCTCCTGATTAAATTCAAGTGTGGGAAGGTTTTGTAGTTTTTGTATATTGAGTCTAATTTAGTAGTTTTTGAGTCAGTTTGTGTTTCGAGTCGGTATTGCTTTGGTATTTTGCTTGTTTTTGTTGATGCAGGTTCGAATATGTACCACCCGTACTCAATCTCCATTCGGGTGAATTTGGAGCTGTTTATTCAAATTCAAGGCATTTATCAAGCATGTCAGTTTGTGTCAAGGCCGATCGCGAATGAAATGCTATACGATCGAGCTGGATTGGACGAGAGATTTGCAGCTTCCGCGCGAATTAAACCAGCTAAGTCCTTTCCGAATTTGCCCTTTGTTTTTATTTCTTATTTATTTTTAGTCTTTTGAGTCGGTTTCCATCTTACATTGAGGGCAATGTAGAGTTTAAGTGTGGGGATGGGAAATATCGTTTAGTGTCTAGTTAGTAGAGTCTTGAGTCATAATTGAAAAATAAAAAAAAATTTAAAAATTGAAAAATTCAAAAAAAAATTGAAAAAATTAGAAAATGTCTTTTGAAACAAGAAGTTTGCAAAAATAAAAACGGAAAATGATAGAAAAGTTGGATTTTTGTTCGGGTTCAAATAATGATAATATGAGATTAAAATAATCGTGCTTGTGTCTAGTTTGGGATGCGCGGGTAGGCTCGATTCGGTTCTGGGTTCCTTTGATCTTAAAATTACCTAATTGTCGGTCTACTAGTAGGTTCTCATCTAGGGAAAGTGGGGAAATTGAAACTGCCAAAAATAGTATAAGGGATGCCGTTATAAGCTAAGATCGTTAGAGTTTTTAGTCATTATCTCGCTGAAAAAGAAAAAAAAAATAGAATAAAACTGAGCTAGAAACTAAATGAAAGTAGCACAGGCCTATGTAATCCGAGTTGGGGATAACGACTCTACAGTCGGAATGCCTCTGGGATGTGTGAAATCGACTTGCCGAATAAAAGTACCGAAACCTATGTAATCTGTGATTGGGGATAGCGACTCTACAGTCGGAATACCGCTGGGTTAGGGAAAGCATCGTCTAGTCTCACGAATGAAAAAAAAAAAAAAAAAAGCAAGCAAGAAAAAAAAAAGAAGAAGAAAAAAAATGGAAAAAATAGATTTGATTCTAAACTCTTTGGATCTTGGTATAAGGCGGTTAGGAAATAACCCAGTGGTTGTTCCTTTTGTCCTATAAGCTTGAGGGGGGATTAGGTGGACTTGCGATTCTTAGTGTGAGACCCTAGGTAGATTGACCGAACTTGAACTAACTTGCATGATAAGGGCTTGGAACCGGGTTGGGTTTAAGAGGATCAAAATACTTGCAATCGCTGCTAACACGAGTTTCGGTTTTAATAAAATAACTTATACTTTGGCCCGTTCGATTATTCCGACTATGATTCCGTTTGCATAATTCTTTTTCGGGGACGAAAAAAGGTTAAGTGTGGGGATATTTGATGTGGGGTAAAATACACATAATTGTCCCGTGTAAAATGTATAGTTATTGTATAAGTTTTATTTATTTTTATTTAGTTTTAGTGCTTTATTATATTATATTGTGGTGGGACAGGTTCTGTGCAAATGGAGCGAAAACGAGTAATATGGAAATGACCTGCTACTTGGCCAGAGTTGAATGCCAGTGACCGGAGTAAAATTGGCGCTATTTTCTGTGAGTGGGTCGGGGCCACTATCTCTATTTATTTTAAGTTAGAGGGCTGCCATAGATTAAAATCCTAAGCTTTCATGGGCCGCCCAACGTTCAGTTCAACAAGTTTTCGTGAATTATTATTATTGGGCCATGGAACAATTAATTAAAGATTAGTGGATCAATATATCAAACCCTCAAATCGAGAAGATACATATATAATTTCTTGGACAAAAAGTAAAAAGAAGGGGGAGAGATATACACGAACAGATCATCATACGGAGGGACATCATCTTGGAGTTGGAGCCGCAAATATCAGCGAATTTAGGAACATCAGACGATCAAGTGGGAGACAGCCGCACTTCAGGGGATCTTTCGCAAGGAACAAGGCTGGGGAATCATTGATTCAAGTGGGAAACTTAGAGAGCAAGGAATTTACGGGTTCCATCTTCACCGATTCTTCTTGTTTACTATTTTTCTTATTTTAATTCAATGAATTCAGTTTATGAACTTTGTGTGTTGATTTTCAAAACTATGATTATTGGCTAAATTTCTATTACTACCTAGACATGGTTGAATGATTGCATAAGGTTTTGATTATTTTTGGATTTATAAATGCTATGGATTGTTTATAAATTGTAAACGGTTTGTTCTATCGGTTAGATGTGTGTGCGTGCTTGATATTGTTTTATTATTGATTATTGCTTCGCTTGAATCTTGGTGACGGTCTTTATCACGGAATAGAGTCAGGCTAGGGTTTTAGGTTTTGGTGAGTGTCTATATCATATAATAAACCTTTGATCCTTTAGGGTGAAAATCACGTGAAATAAACCTTAGAAGTAATAGTTGGTAATTTTATAAAATCAAGTGTTCTACTAATCGTCAATAGCTGTAAGGTGCGAGATTATTGCTAGGTCTAAGTGATTAAACCGCAAGGTGGGTCCTTCTTAGAAAGTCAACCTATTTGCTGCTGTCTAGCAAGTCTAACTGAGAAAACAAACCTATCCTTGGTTTAGGTCTCGTAAGGGAGTGAGCCTTGTAGGATACTTTTATAAACCCCATTAGATGTCTTGTAAAGGAGTCTAAAACCGGTAGTTTAACAACCTTTAGGGGATCATAGCGTGCTCTTAAAACGGTCCTTAGATTTCCCGATAGGTGAGAATTTCAAGATCCCGGTTCCATAGCAGACAACTTCCAATTATAATCATAACTAAAAGCAATCAGGATTCCTGTCTAGGTAGTTCCTTCATCATCCTTGAGTTCAGCTTTCGTGTGAGTTCGTGTCTAGTTCGTCTAGTCTAGTTAGTTTTCATTACTTGCATTCTTAGGATTTTTAGAAAACCCCCCCATCAATAAACAAATTAGTTAAGTCGTGTCAATTTAAGTCTAGATAGAGTCGTTAGCGTATTCAGTAGAGTCTCTTGGGTTCGATACTCGGACTTCCTTAGGCTATACTACATTCGAACGGTACACTTGCCGATTGTGTGTTTTAGGGTTTAGAGAGTCTTAGTCTTATAAATTTAAAACTTAGAGAGTCTAGATTTAGGGTAATTTTAGTTAATTTAGTTAACCCGTTTTCAGCACATCACTCTCCCTTCAAATACCTTGGTGTGTTAGTTGGAGCTAACATGAATCGCAAAAATAATTGGCTCCCGGTGTACGAAGTGTTCCAAAGTCGGCTAGCGGTATGGAAATCTCGCTTTTTATCCATAGGTGGTTGTGTCACGCTGATCAAATCCGTTCTTGAAAGTCTCCCTTCATATTATTTCTCTATTTACAAAGCTCCGAAAAAAGTCACTGATGATTTGGAAAGGATGATAAAAAAGTTTCTTTGGGGTGGAGGAAAGGAAAATGCATTGGGTTTCGTGGGATCCTGTCACTCTTCACAAGAAGATGGGGGGGCCTCGGTTTGAGTAAATTAAGAGACATAAATGTGGCCCTCTTGGTGAAGTGGGGCTGGAGGTACAAAACAGAAGTGGGCAGTCTCTGGCGCAGAGTTATCGAGTCTTTCCACTCCAGCAGAGTGGGATGGGAATGCATACAGTTCAAAAAAATGTTAAGTGGGACTCGTAGTAATATTGCTAAAGTCATTTCGAACACTACGGTGGAGGGTACCCCGATTCGGAACTGTTTTAAAGGTGTTTTCGGTAACGGAAATAATATTGCATTATGGTTGGATCCGTGGATTATAAACGAACCGCTGAAATGCAAGTTTCCGGATCTTTTTAAGAACGAAGCCAATAAAAAATGTAAGGTTAGCGACCGGGTGTGCTGCCTCGGTCCGCTTTACGAGCTGAGATAGGAGTGGAAGAACCAAGCGTCGGTCAGTCACAGTTCCGACCTCTAACAGCTGATCGATCTCCTCTCGGACGTGGTCGTTTCAGACGTGGCGGACAAATGGCTTTGGATAGGGGGTTCGAAAGGGGAATTCTCGGTTAAGGAGGTGCGGAATTTCATTGTGTCCAGCTCTAATCAAAACATCAGTTTCATCATGGATTAGTGTAGGTGGGTTCCCCTCAAATGCAACATTTTTGCTTGGTATTGCGAGATGGACAGGATTCCGACAAGGGTCGCTCTCAGTAGTCACAGAAACATTGGGGTAGACAATATGTCCTGTCCTTTGTGCGACTTCGGGGACGAGACGGTCGATCACCTGTTTACCAACTGCTGGATTGCCTTGTCCATTTGGCAGTACTTGACTCTTTGGTGTAAAGTCCCTTCTTTCATTGCCTTCTCGTTTCGGGATCTCCTCGAGTTGCACTCCGACCATGCGTCCCAGACAATAGGAGGGAGCTGGTGCAGGGTCTGATCTTGATTGGCTGTTGGTGTCTGTGGAAGGCGAGAAACGCGTTTGTTTTCGAGTCCATTCTGGTCAAGGTAGACAACATAATCAACGAGATTAAGGTGGTAGGTTTTTTGTGGTACTCGTCTAGATTGAAACATAAAGATTGTACTTGGGATAGTTGGTGTAAAGCCATGTTTATGTAGTTTTGTTGTTTGTCTTGTGCTGGCCCGGTTTGGGTCAGTTTTCTGTTAATGAAGTATACAGTTCAAAAAAAAAAACAATTATCACCTTTTAACTTTATAACTAATAATAATAATTGTTATTATTAGAAATATTTTACTCATTTTAGCTCATTTTCTGTTATAATCACCAAACTCTAGTATGAACCATTACCGAGTATAATATATAATAAAAACAATCGTAAATCTACTCAAAAGTGTAGGAATAATTATATAAAAATATGAAAATTATAGACCACATCATTAGGATCTTTGAAAAAAGACCAATTTAGTTAACCTTGCAATTCTCGCTAATCAAGTCAAATTAATTTACCATAAGTACCTTAGATTATTGCACTGTGAGGATAATTGTCACATTAAGGTACTTCATTAACATAATTGGAAATCCATAAGGAAATTCAGATAAAAACCGGTACTTTAACATCTTGCTAGGTTCCTATAAGTGTCTATCTGATAAGGGTTGGGGTCCTGTTCGGTTATATAATGAATTTAGTATCTCAAGATCCCGGTTCCATAAACAAGTCACACCAATAGAAATCCTTTCTGAGTTGTTTAGGATTCCAGTCTAGGTAGTTCTTTCATTATCATCTAAGTAAAATCCAAAAGTCTAGTTTGTGTCGTAATTCGTACGTCTAGTTAGTATTTAATTTAATTGCAATTTTAGGATTTTAGAAAACCCCCCTCAAAATACAAAAACATTTAGTCATGCTTGTCAATAGGTCTAGAGAGTTTAATTTACGTAATTAAAAGAGTCTCGTGGGTTCGATTTCTGGACTTACTTAACTTTACTAGAGTCGATCGGTTCACTTGCCGAGTTAGTAGTTTAGTCGAGTTTTAGAGAGTCTAGAGTAAAACTAGTGTCAACATTAGGTTAATTTAGTTGTTAATTAATAAGCTACTTTTAGCACATCAAGTTTTCGGTGCCGATTCCGGGGACTCTTGGCGATTGCGTTCATTAGCTTAGATTAGACTTGCTTGATTCATACGTGCTATTTGTGTTTGTTTTGAGTCGTAGGAGTCAAAATAGTCATTTCTTTTTAGTTTTTCATATTTTAGAGTCTAATTAGTATAGTCTTCTTACTTGTTTTGGGTCAGTTTTGTAGTGAATGCCCCATATGCGTTCATAAGGACCACCTCCAAAGCCACCATTGGATATTTTTTCTCTCACCGTCTATACCCCAAAGGTTAGTATAACTTCTTCTTCATCTTTAGCCCGTTCTGACTCTACTCTCCAATCTTAACCACCAAATTTTAACTTTACATCTAAGTCAGCACTCCATAATTCCCCACCACACAATCCTAGACAAACCCCCAATTTTCAAATGGCTAGCCATAGGACAATTCACTAGCAATCCACCGAGGGTTTCACCTGCGTGAACCCTCCCATCACTGTCCCACCAATCACCGATGAAAACTCATGGCAAATTCCCTCGTACATCATGACTGCTACACGAACACTTGTCAATTCTACGGTCTTGATGACGAGTATGCTCCTACTCGTTTCACCTTCCTTGCCTGAATTCTAGGTACCTTTCAGCTTCAGGGCGCTTCCAATGATGCCATATTTCTCCGGCTTTTCCCATTCTCGTTTGCTGGACGAGCAACCACTTGGCTCGACTCCTAACATGTGGGAACTTTCACTACTTGGGCTACCCTTCGTCAAGGGTTTCTCAATAAATAATTTCCGTCTGCTAAGGCATCTCGCCTTCGTGATCAGGTGCACTCTTTCCATATGAAGCCAGATGAGCCATAATACCTTGCTTAGGAGCGATTCCAAAATCTGATATCTAGATACACCCAGCCTGATCTTTGATTGGGCCCTTGTAGAGAAATTCTACAATAGGCTAACTTGTGAAACTAAGGCCCGTTTCGATACTTCAGCAGGAGGCCACTTGATGGGAAAGAAAAATGTGGCTGAATGTAATGACCTTTGTTAGGATATGAGTTTCTTATGATTGTGCTTATTTGATTATAATGAAGATGAATAGAGATTAAGTGCAGCGAAAACTAAATGAAACAAACTTTCATCACACAATCAAAGAGAGAATTGTTTTCAACAAACATGTTTATCATGAAATCGAATGATTATATTTATTACAATCTTCAATTACAATGTATGCATGTATACAATCTCCCCTTCAGCCTGAGCTCACAGTGAATGTTCGTACAGAATGACTTGTGATGAAGAGAGCTAATAGAAAAGTACAGAGTACTGTTCTATTTATAGTACAGAACAAACCACTGTGGTATCTTTGCTGATATCACCATGAAAGTGACATCTAACCTCCTAACAACCTCTAACCACTGACTAATACAAACATTGTTATCTAACAACTGTTACAAGAAATGAATACAAATACTAGTCTAACTACTAATTCTTCATTCCACTGCTTTAGCCCCAGCAGTGCTTTGTGTCTTTAGTAGTACTTGAACTATAGCAGCAGATTGAATCAACAGTGTTAAGTCTTCAACAGTCTTTGAATGCACAACAGTTGATGTAGATCAGCAGTTGTTGTAGAAGGGTAGTACTTAGAGGGCATCAGATGTTAGGTCACATTCAAGGGGAAAGACTGATGCAAACAACTGCTTATTCTAGATCCACTGATCTGATCCAGTTTTGGCTTTATCAACTGTTCCTTTGTAGGGTTCAATCCCAACAATCTCCCCCTGGAACAGATGATGCCAAAACTCTTCATTATTCTGGATCTTTATTGCCTCATCAATAATTCCATGACTTGCCCTTTGAATTGTAATTCAAAGTCCAAGGAATTTGTATCATCCTCATCCCTGCACAGTGTGATCTCAAGGAGATCTTGCAGATCTTCAACACTCAGGCCAAGTGCTTGTTCCCTTGATATATGCTCCACCTTCTCATTGGATTTGAGCAAAGTCAATACGTGGGTCTTTTGATCAGACTTCCACTTTAGTATTTTTTAATTCAATGGGTTTCTTGGGAGAGTTTTTATTGTTGATGAGTTTGGAGATGGATGCCTGCTCAGAACTTTGTTGGCTATCTCTTGAAGCTTTGCTGAGCTTTCTTCTTCTAGTGCCATTCTCTTGATAGCCTCTTTAAAATACACAGCTTCTAGTTGTTTCTCTTCTACATCAGTCAGCTTTTGCCTCTTTCTTTGGTTTAGCTAAATGACAGAGGTATCTGATGATGTGAACAGTGGTTTAGAAGTATGGGTCTGCTTCTTTGGTTTATCAGTGGTCTTGCAGATTGGTTTCTTTGGAGCAGTGGGGTCTTTCTTTCATAGCTCTTCAAGCCTTTTGTAGGTTTGATCAATAGTTTGTTTTGACCACCTTGCTATCTGCCTAGCTGTTCCATAGTTTGCTGCAACCAACTCTTCTCTTTTTCTTTTATATTCCAAAGTAAGATTAGCAATCTTCTTACTGAATTTGCTCCAGTTTGGTGTTGTTCTTTTCATACCTGGAGTATTTTTAATTCTTTCAATTCTTTTCAATTCTTCTTTGAGAGCAATGAGTGGCCAGTCTTGGAAATTTTCAGCTTTTGCAGGGTAAAACTTTTCAGTCATGATCAGCTTGATGAGATCTTCTTTTAGATCTACTTGTAACCCAACCTCTGGTGGCAAGTTAGACATTTCTTTACTCAGATCTCTTGCATAATCTTCCATTTGCTTGACCTTGGTGAGCAAGAACTGCATCCTATTTGAGAAGGCATTATCATCTTTCCCTTTGCATTCATATTTGGCTCTAAATTCGGCTTGCTTGCTTTTGAGTTTTAGGTATTCATCCATGTTTTTAGGATCTCTAAAACCGGCAAGGGAAGTGAATTTTCTCTTGGAAGCATCATCCACTAAATAGAACTGTTTCATTTCTTCTTTCACAACATGAAGCTCCAGTGGATAAGTGGCTGCTAGTGGTACAAGATCAGCAGGGTTAGATCCTTCTAGAACTTTTGGATCTTTGATAGGATTGACCAGCTTTGGAGGGATGAAAGGTTGGGGTTTGATGACATTGTAGGGTGTGGATGATAGTGGAGTTGGTGCTGGTATATCATCATCATGCACCTGGAACTTTCTTTTTCTTGTATACACCTTTTTAGAAGAAGGTGATTTTGTTTGAGTTTTTGGTGCAGAAAGGATTATGGCTTGTGTGGGAGTATTTGTGGTAATGGGTGACTAACTAACAGTTGTTGAAACAACTGGTGTCTCAACTACTGTTGTCATTACAACTGTTGATGTGTCAACTGTTGTCTTCTGTACTGTGGCAGGTGGTGTTTGAAGTGGAGAGGAATTTGTGGTGTGGCAATGCTTTGAGTAATGGATGGTATGATGATAAGGGCAGTGGTTGAAATGACATATGTTGAAACCACTGAGGTATCAACAACTGTTGGTACAACAGGTGTCTCAACATCTGTTGGTTTGGAGGTTTGATAAGAGGGATTTTCGGGGATTTGGGGAGTTTGTTTGATGGTTTTGGGAGGTGTGGATTTGGTTTGGCTTGCTTTTCTAGTGGGCCTTCTTCTTTTTGGCTTAGGAATAACCTGCCCTTCCTTAGGCTCAGAAGTACCCTGCTCTTCCCTTTCCATCAAGACTTTCTTCTCCTGCTCAAACCTTTTATTCCCTTTTATCTCCATTGACTCTTTCATACCTGCTTTTAAATCAGCAAAGGCATTTTGATTCTCATCAACCTTTTTAGAACCATCTGGCCTAGGGATTTCTACAACCAGTTTAGACAAAGGATCTGGTTTAATGTATAGGCCATCTTCATATCCCTTCTTCTTTTTCTCCCCCTTTTTGGCATCATCAGGTGGGTTGTCAACAAAGATGATTGAAGGAGGAGCAGTGCCAGTGGTTTGTAGTAAATGAGCCTTAATTGCCTTAATATCCGCTTGTGTATCCTTGAACCTAGCTTCCATTAAATTTCTGATCTTTTGAATTTGAAGTTCATGTTGTTGATCAGCAAATTGTCTTTGTTTATGAAGCAGAGGTTGGAATAATTCCCAAAGCTCAGTGGGAGTAGGAGCAGATGTTGCATCTGTTGCAGCAGTGGGTGTTGCCTTTTGAACTTGTAACAACTGTTGCAGCATAGTTTCGATTTCTGCAACAGATGTATCAAATTTGTCAACCCTCTCCGTCAATTCTCTATATTTTAAACCATCACCCAAGTGAATGGGATCATCTGATTTCCCACCAGTGGTGGTTGTATCAGTGGTTGACTTTGGAAAAGTATCCCAAAAATCATCCACTAATGCCCCTTGTTCTTGCTACTGGGTCTTCTTTCTTCAGCAGAGGTTACCATTCTAATTGCACCAGTGAATATAGGATACACACCAGTGGGTACAATCGTTTCCAAAGAAGAAATTGCCTTCAAGTGAGTCTTATTGATGAAACTACTGTCCAAGTGTAAACTAGTGGGTTCAACACTTGTAGTAGCTGCTCCACTTGAACTACTGACAGAAAGTACTTGTACTTCCTGCAGTGTAACCTCCTCAGTTGTTGGTGGGTTAGCAGAGATAGGGAGCTCAGACTCAGTCACTTGTTGAGGCATATTCTCAGTTACATGTGGTTAAGAAGAACTGATTTCTGTCTGAGCTATATCTAGTGCATCCAACAAAGGTATCATGGATGGTGGAAGTTGGGCAGTGAGTATGGGTGTAGAAAGAGAATTTTCCCCGGGAGCTGGGTTGTGGATGATGGAATCAAGTGATTCCAGAGCATCATAATTTGGTGTCCCTGTTGATACAACCTGATCTTTTTTAGAAGAAGGAGGAGGAGTTTGAGGCTCAGGTTGAGATCTTTCATCCAACTGCTGTGAAGAAGTAGCAGCAGTGGTTATTGGTGACTTTTGTGTTGTCACAGGTATAATCTCTGGGATCTCATCTTCCAGGGTTACCTTTTTAGTGGGTTTGGGGGGGGGGGGGGTTGGATATTTTTCTTTTTGGGTCTTTTGGTGATTTTAGGTGTGGGTTTCACAGCAGTGGTTTTGCTGCTGTGATCACCTTGAGCAGTGGGCTCAACAGCAGGAACCTGAGGAGCAGTTGTTGCTGCTAAATTCTGCTCAGGCTCCTCTGTTTGTGTTTTCGAAGGTTTTGACAGCCTAGTAAAGGTTTCAAAAGATAGGATGTTGATTTGAATAGGATTCCCTTGGACAAGTACATGAGCACTATCATTAGGAATCTTCTTTTGTAGATAAAAGCTCAAAAACCTTGGAAATAAAAGAAATGGTTTTTTATTATCTTTGGTATTATTAACATTTTTGACCATGTCATTAAAAATCTCTTGGGAGTAATTAAAAGTTTCGTTTTGCAGGATAGCATATCCCAAGTATTGGATTTTTAATGGAATTTCATTAAAAGTTGTGGTCTTGTTTGAAACACACATGAGGAGGGTATGAAACATAAACCTTGTGGCAGGTGGAAAACTGCCTTTTTGCAAAGTATCTTTTTTCATTTCCTCTGTATACCCTCTCTCAAGAAAATCAGTTTGATAATCGGTTTTTGGGAAATAAGTTTTACCTGTAATGTCATTCAATTCAAACACTTCAGAAATGCTTTGGGTGTGACAACAACCTTAATTCCCTTTACCTCAGAAGTGATAGCCCAGTGCTTTTTGTCCTGAACTTCTAATTTTGCATGTTTCCAGAAATCTCGAAGGGTATCAAGATATATGGATGGATTGCAGGTCAACAAGGTTTTGTACCTTGAGGATGAAAGTGCGTCAATAACAGAGTGGAATGTTGTGCTATCACTTGGTTTTTCAAGTATGCACAGATAGTTATGAGGAGTTTTGAATGGAAGAGCCATGGCGATTTGAGTTTGATTGCGAGAGGAAGAAGATGATGAAGGTTTTTGAGAGAAATTGATGGTAACTGCTTTGAGAAAGGAATTTTGAATTCGATTCGATAGTGAAAACCCTGTTTGGGGTTTTAATTAGGGTTTTATAAGGTGGAAAAGTGAATGCTGACGTGGCAGCAGTTACAAAAGATCTGACGGATAAGTATTGTCCACGTGCCAACCTCTGATGAGTAATGGAAGACAGTTGTTTAGGAAACCACTGATGGATCAATTATCAGTGGTTTACAGTGGTAAAATGAAAACAATGGCTGACTTTTAGCTATCAGTGGATAGCCAATAGAGGGTTAAAACACTGATTTTAAACAACAGTGATTAACAAAGAAATGAGGAAACAGTGGTTGACTTTCAGCAGTGAACAATAATCATCAGAACAGATGTTTGACCCAAAACAGTGGTTTTGGCAGACTTTTAAGGATTAATGAAAATTTTCATTTTTAGCTATTGTTAAGGATGAAATTTTGATTTTATGAAAACATTTTAATGCTTTTATTCATAGAAAAACAGGATTTTGCCTGTTATTCCATGTTTAGCATGCCAATACTAGAGATCAAGCTTTCAAAGGTGGATGTGTCTAATACTTTTGTTAGCACATCTGCCAGCTGATCTTTAGTTAGAATATGGTGCAGAGAAATCAAACATTTTTCATAGCAATCCCTCACAAAGTGATGTCTGATATCAATGTGCTTGGTGGTTGAATGGGAGACTGGATTTTTGATGATATTTTCTGCTGCCTGACTATCCAACATGAGAGGTGTCTTTAAGGCAGTGATACCAAAATCCAGCAATTGATTTTGAAGCCATAGCATTTAGGCTGTACAGCTTGCAGCAACTATATACTCTGCCTCAGCGGGGGATGTTGAAACAGCTGCTTGCTTTTTGTTTTGCCAAGACACTAAGCAACTGCCTAGGAATTGGCACCCTCCTGAAGTGGACTTCCTTGTTGTATTGCATCCAGCAAAGTCACTATCTGAGAAACCTGAAAGCTTGATATTTCCATCAGTTGGATACCAGATACCAAGTATGGGAGCACCTTTTAGGTATCTGAATATCCTTTTTACAGCAACAAGGTTTGACTTTCTAGGGGCTGATTGGGATCTTGCATAAACACATGTTGCAAACATGATGTCTGGCCTAGATGCAGTCAGGTACAATAAAGATCCAATCATGCTTCTATAAAGAGTTTGATCAACCAAATCATCCTTTTCATCAGACATGACTATCTTTGTGGTTGCTATGGGTGTACTACATGGCTTGTAATCATCCATCTCAAATTTCTTTAAAAGTTCTTTGGCATATTTGCCTTGATGGATGAAAGTACCATTTTGCAGTTGCCTTACTTGGAGACCAAGAAAGCACTGGAGTTCACCCATTGCACTCATCTCAAACTCAGCTGTCATAAGTTTTCTGAACTCTTCACACATTTTAGAACATGTGCTTCCAAAAATGATGTCATCCACATAAATCTGGACAATCATCAAATCTTTCCCTCTCCATTTTAAAAACAATGTTTTGTCTATTTTACCTCTTGTGAAACCAATGGATAGAAGAAAGGTGGAAAGAGTTTCATACCAGGCTCTAGGTGCTTGTTTCAAGCCATATAAAGCTTTATTTAGCTTGTAGACATGATTTGGATTAAATGGATCCTCAAAGCATGGAGGTTGACAAACATATACCTCTTCTTGAATTTTACCATAGAGGAATGCACATTTAATGTCCATTTGAAACACTTTTATGTTGTGGTTGACAGCAAAGGCCAGGAATAATCTGATAGCTTCTAATCTTGCTACAGGGGCAAAAGTTTCATTATAGTCAATGCCCTCTTCCTGTCTGAACCCTTGAACCACGAGTCTTGCTTATTCTTGATAACAATACCCCTTTCATCAGTTTTATTTTTGAAGACCCACTTTGTGCCAATAGGACTCACACCCTCTGGCAGTGGAACAAGCTCCCAAACTTATTGTCTTCTAAATTGTTGGAGTTCCTCTTGCATGGCTTCTACCCAGCTGTTGTCTTTTAGTGCCTCTTGGTACTTGACTGGCTGATGGAGTGATAGGAAACCAGCAAAAAGACAGATGTTTTGGGATTGGCTTCTTATTAGCACCCCTTCACTGATGTTGCCAATGATTTGCTCAGGTGGATGAGACTTCAAGAAGATTAAATCTCTTTTGTATGGAACAATGGCATTTAAAGGTGAGGGCTGCAAATGTGAATCATCTGAGCTAACCACTGTTGGTGACTTTGATGATCCAACAGTGGCTTGAAATGGAGGTGGAGGAATATGAGGAATTTGTGTGGAAAGATGCTGATTTTTATCCACTGTTTAGGGATTTTTAGCAACAGTGCTTGAGGATGTGGAAGCAGGGGTTAATGGGCTACTTTGGTCAACAACTGTTGAGGTAGCAGTGGTTGAGCTTTGACAGCTGTTTTGAACATCTGCTGCTCTACCAATTGATGCAGACTTTTGTTGTGGAATGATGACTTCATATCCATAGTTTGATGGAGGACTTTGAGATGGACCTGCACTGTTAGTCTTGACAGATACATTTTCAAAGGTGAATTTATCAAGATCAAATAATTCTGCAGGATTTGCGGGGATTTTCATTGAAGGGAGTTCGTTGAACTTCACATTCAAAGTCTCTTCCACTGTCTTAGTCCTAGTGTTTAACACTTTGTAGGCCTTAGCAGTGGTTGAGTATCCCAAATGATAATCACAATCAATTTTGGCTGCAAACTTTGAGATAGAATCTATTACGTTTAAAATGAAGCATGGGCAGCCAAAAACTTTGAATTATGAGATCAGTGGTTTTATTTTATACAGAATTTCATAGGCAGTCTTTTGATGCTTGGGGTTTATTAAAACTCTGTTCTGGACATAGCAGGCAGTGTTTACAGCCTCTGCCCAGAAAGTTAATGGCAAACCTGAATCAGCAATCATGGTCCCGGCAGCCTCAATCAAAGTTATGTTCTTTCTTTCAACTACCCCATTTTGTTCTGGTGTTCTTGGAATGCTTTACCGCCTTACAATTCCTTTTGACACACAAAACTCATCCAACTCCATATTTCTGAATTCTGTGCCATTGTCACTCCTGAAGATTTTTACTGGCAAGTCAAACTGCTTTTCAACATGTGTGACAAAGTCTTGCAGAATGCCTGCAGTCTCATCTTTGGAATGTAAGAAATAAGTCCATGTAAACCTAGAAAAGTCATCTACAATTACCAAGAAATATCTTTTCTTTTTAAGACTCATGACTTTAACTGGGCCAAACAGATCCATGTGAAGCATTTGCAAGCACTTGGTTCTTTTGGACTCTTCAATGGACTTAAAAGAGCTTTTATGTTGTTTTCCTTTTAGACAGGAAACACAATGCTCAGGACAAGTGAACAGTTTTTGAGGGAGACCTCTTACTAACCCCTATTTTGACAAAGCAGTGATTGTCTCGAGATTTGTGTGCCCCAATCTTCTGTGCCAAAGTTCTATCTCTTTGTTAGAGGCAGCTGAGAACAGACAGGCATCAGTTCTTGGCTTCTCTTTAGACAAATCAACTACATAAACATTGCCACTTCTTTGAGCAACAAGTTTAGTTATTCCATTTTTTATTATTTATTCAATCTTTTCAACCATTTCTGGTCCAACAATCCTACAACACTCCTTAGTAAAGAAAGAACTATAACCTTTGTCACTCATTTGAGAGACACTAAAGAGGTTGAATTTTAGATTGTCTATCAGATTGACATTTTCAAACTTAACATTTACAGACTGTATTGTACCAGAACCCATCACATTCCCTTTACTATTATTACCAAAAGATATATCACCCCCTCCATGAGTTTTGAATTCTTTGAGTAGGGCTCTACATCCAGTCATGTGCCTGGAGCCTCCACTATCTACATACTAAAGACTATCTAAGCATGCAGAAGCTCCCTGCACATCAAGTAAATAATTAGTTCAGGAGGGTCTCCAAAGCCAATAAGGATTTGGATGGGGTCTCAACAGTGTCTATGTTAAGGTCAGGAAGATGGACAGTTGTTAGATCAGGGGATTGATTAATTTTTGCAGCTTGTTTCTCTAACCACTATTGGGGACCATTTCCAATCAATTCTTGATATCCATAGGGATGCCTGTTCACTTTTGGTTTAGAAGGCCTTTTGTAGGCTTCATAAACATGTGGGACCCTAGGATATGGTGGTTGACCTTTACCTCTTCGGTATTGGTTAGCAAGGGGTGCATCAGTCACCTGAACATCTCTTTTAACAGAGGTTTGGTTCAGCTGTTTGGTAACAGCTGTTTGAACTGGCACAAACAATGGTTGTTTCTTGACTGGTGGGTTTGATGAGCTCATGGATGTTTTTGAAGTGTACTCATTCCTTTTTACATCAAAGGATTTGAGATACACACATTACTGAGTGAGGTGGTTTGATTTACCACAGATGGTGCAGCTCTGAGAAGGTACAATGGTGCTTGTTTTGTTAATATCATATGCTTTTAGATGAAAACAATCTTTTGTCAAATGATTTTTCTTTTCACAGAAATCACAAAACAAGTTTTTAACCTTTTCTTTTCTCTTCTTCTTTTTAGACTCCTTTGCAACAGAGTTTTGAACTACTGTTGTGATGTCCTTAAGAGGAATGACCTTTTCCTTAGGAGCTTTGACACCATCCACAGTTGTGAAGTCCATGGGTTTGAAGTTTTCAAGAATTTCACACTCATCAGACCATGTGGGTTTGAATTGGTATTTCTCAATCACCTGAAAAGTTGAGGACCCCACAGATCTTTCCAAAGTGATTTTGTTACCAAGTTTATCAGTTATTTTAACTTCTTGGCCATTCTTGTTGGTTGGTATGATTTCAACAGAACCAGCTTGATTTGCAGCAATGTTTTCAACTTGGTCATTTTTTCTAAACCCTATGCCAAATTTTACATTACTTTCAAGCTGTTTTTCAAGCATGATCTCATAACCTTTGCAGGATTCCACCCATTTTTCACAAGTGATTTGGGTGGCTTCCAACTCCTTTTTGCAGACATGATATTTTTCTATCATGGTCTGGAGTTGGTCCTTGGTTATGCTATGCTCTTGTTTGAAGCTGAAAATTTCATTTTCTTTTTCACTCAATTTGTTTTTCAGTTCTTTTAAAGACTTTTAAAATTGAACTTCAGCAGTTAATAACCTATCTCTAAGGTTTTCATTCACCGCCTTAATGTTTGCAAATGCTATGATGCATTTGTCTGAACAAAGGTTTTTGAGAACCTGGGGTGATACCTTAGTTGCAGCCATCATGGCACAATCACAGGTATGATCACTTTCTTCTTGAATTTTCTCTTCTTTTTCACCCTCTTTCTTCTTTTCTTCTTCTTCAGACCAGGGGTCAGATAGTGGTTCCAACAGGGGTTTTGAACTTTCTCCCAGCAGTATTTCATCATCAACAGCAGTAACCACTGCTTCAGCAATTTTGTCCACTGTTTCATCACTTGACTGTCCTTCTTCAGCTTCCAGCCCTTCTGGTATGGTCTCTAATGCTACAAAACATATATCATTACAAGAAACATTATTTTGAGCATAGAGTGCAAAATTTTCATCTCCTAACTCTTCAGGTAAGCTGCTCCAGTCAACAAGGCCTTGGGTGAAAAAGCTTTGTTGGTCTGGTTGAACCACTGCTGGTGCAGCTTGTTGAGGTGCAGCTTGTTGCACCTGAACCTGAGGAGCAGGGGCCTGGACATACTGTATCTGAGGAACAGTGGTTTGAACATAATGCACAGGAACATGGGTTGCAGGGTGTGCATAGTGAGCAGTGTTTACATGAGCAGCAGGGGCATATTGGGCATAGTGCACAGTGTTTTGGTTATTTTGTGGTGTAGGGTTTGAGCTAGGATGTGTAATAATTGGTCCATTGGTTTGACTCCGGCATTCCCTAGCAAAATGACCTAACCTATTACACTTATAACATTTAATCTTTGACTTATCCAGCCCCACTTTTAGGTTCCTATGTAACCTTGGAAATTTTCTCCCTGTCCTTTTGTAAAACTTGCTGGTTCTAACACTCAGCAATGCAAGTTGATGCAAAATGTTAATTTCTTCTAAGTCAGTTAGATCAAAATGCTGCAAATCATTGAGTTCAAAGCACAGATTGTCAGAATTCTGGTTTTCACTACTAGCTATGAAAGCATAGTTGTTTGAGTAAGAATCAGAGTTGTTAAATGCTCCACCAGCTGTTATGTGAATATAATGATCGTAACTCTGATCCTTACTACTACCAGATTCTTCTTGACCCAAAAGAGTTGTGCTGCCAAATGAATAGTCATTTGCAACTTTTCCAGACTCTTGTAACTTCGTTTTCTGGTTTAACTCCCTTTCATAGGTCAGGAGTCTACCATGAAGTTGGGTCAGGGTCAGATCTTTGAACTCAACAGAGTTTCCGGTTACAAAAGCAATTGTGTCCCACTTTTCAGGAAGTGATCTCAAAAACCTGATGTTAACAGTTGATTTAGAAAATCCAGTTTTAACAAGCTTAACTTCATTAATGAGACAACTAAATCGCTCAAACTGTTGTGTTAATGTTTCACCCTTAATGTGATAAAAGGTTTCATACTATTGGTTCAAAATTTCCCTGTTGTTTTCAATTACTTCTTCAGTCCTCCCAAATTGTTCCTTAAGTGCATCCCACAATTCCTTGGCACTGTTACAGTGTAACAGCCCAGCATAGATTTCATTGGGGAGTGCAGATGCAACGATGCTAAATGCCTTGGCATCCAGTTCAATTTTCTGAAAATCCTGATCAGTATAGTTCTCAACTTTCTTATGTTCGAACTTTTGTGGATCCTCAACACTCGGCACCATTGGAACATGTGGTCCAAAGATAACCGACTTCCAACATCAAGTGTTCTGTTGAGCTAAGATGTGACCCATCCGCTCCCAGATGTTGTATTCATTTCTCTTCAACATAGGTGGTTTAAAGAGAGAACCAATGTTATTGTTCATATCTTGTGATTGTGACGTCATCCTGGTTGTTTTACAGGCACTGATTAATCAACTTTGCTCGTGATTAACCCTTACTCTGTTTTTCAACGAAATGAACAATTTAAAAAGTATCAACGATTTTGAGCCGAACTTTTACGTCAAAATGATTGTTAGATCAAGGGAATTTTCTCTTGGAAGCATCATCCACTAAATAGAACTGTTTCATTTCTTCTTTCACAGCATTAAACTCCAGTGGATAAGTGGCTGCTAGTGGTACAAGATCAGCAGGGTTAAATCCTTCTAGAACTTTTGGATCTTTGATAGGATTGACCAGCTTTGGAGGGATGAAAGGTTGGGGTTTGATGACATTGTAGGGTGTGGATGATAGTGGAGTTGGGATTGAACCCTACAAAGGAACAGTTGATAAAGCCAAAACTGGATCAGATCAGTGGATCCAGAATAAGCAGTTGTTTGCATCAGTCTTTCCCCTTGAATGTGACCTAACATCTGATGCCCCTAAGTACTGCCCTTCTACAACAGCTGCTGATCTACGTCAACTACTGTGCATTCAAAGACTGTTGAAGACTTAACACTGTTGAGTCAATCTGCTGCTATAGTTCAAGTACTGCTGAAGACACAAAGCACTGTTGGGGCTAAAGCAGTGGAATGAAGAAGCAGCAGTTAGACTAATATTTGTATTCATTTCTTATAACAGTTGTTAGATACCAGCGTTTGTACTAGTCAGTGGTTAGAGGTTGTTAGGAGGTTAGATGTCACTTTCATGGTGACATCAGCAAAGATGCCACAGTGGTTTGTCCTGTACTATAAATAGAACAGTCCTTTGTACTGTTCTATTAGCTCTGTTCATCACAAGTCATTCTATACGAACATTCACTGTGAGCTCAGGCTGAGGGGGAGACTGTATACATTCATGCATTGTAATTGAAGATTGTAACAAATATAATCATTGGATTTCATGATAAACATGTTTGTTGAAAACAATTCTTTCTTTGATTGTGTGATGAAAGTTTGTTTCATTTAGTTTCCGCTGCACTTAATCTCAATTCATCTTCATTATAATCAAACAAGCACAATCATAAGAAACTCAGATCCTAACAACCTTTTTGAAAGCTTTGCCCAAACTGAATATGAGCAGCGGCCAGTCAACAGGAATTCCATTCCTGTCACTAGTACAACCTCATTTGTGCTAGGTATTCACCAGGTCACTCCTGATACTAGTGTCGCTGTTTCTTTAGAGCACCTAGCCTAAGAGATGAATGAAATAAATGCTAAGGTTGATAAGTGTGAGATTTGTAGGGGAGGTCATGGCACTCTTGAGTGTCCACTAATGACTAAGATGCAGGTAGAGTTCATAGGGGGTCAGAATAGGGGTCCAACCAATGCGTTCAATAATAATAATAACAACAACAACAACAACTCAAGTTGGAACAACTATAAAAACTCAAATTGGCGTTCAACTGGTGTCCCCCTGGTTTCCAATCTAATTTTAATTCCAACCGGGGGCAGGGTTAGTTTTCTAGTGAGGATTCAAATAGTCAGGGTTCAGGTAGTGGTCAGGGTTCATGTCACACCCCCAAATTCCACAAGCGGAGTATCACCGCAGGAGGCGAGACATGACCAGGATCAAGCCACCAATCATATTGAACCATGTATTAAAGTGAATATAAAACCAACCACAATATAATTGGTGTCCAAAAGAAATTAACCAAGTTCAAGTTATCAGCGGAAGCATAACGTATAAAACCAAAACATAAGTTTAAAAGTTTAAATGTTTAACATGGAACTCAACAGTCCATGTCCCACCACGACCCTGTCCTCCTGTGCAAGCTCCATCTAAGCACCTAACGACCTCCAAGGCATATAGTAACGAATCAACAACAAAGTTGAGCGAGTTCATAGTTGGGTGTTCGTTTTAAGTTGTTTCAAAAACATAGGTTTCCTTTAGCTGGCTTACTTACCGTGGGGGTTACCCCATAGTTGAAAAACATGTTTGCCCTTTCCATTTACTCTGGCTTCCAGCCGTGGGGGCTACCCCATGAATATCCCACTAGACTCGTTACCATATCTACTACTGACTGAGAAAGTTGGGTGCCCTAAGTCAATGTATTTCATCATTGACGTGCCTAGATCCATTAGTCCACTCCCGTCCTCTTCGGCACGGTGTGAGGCTTGTCAAACCTAATAGCGCTATTTAACTAATGACCCGTTCGCCATTGGCCCGGGGATTAAGTCGATATAAAAATGAGGGACTTAATGATAGAGTTTTTGGTCTAGTAACAATGTTATCACCCTTCAATTAAGAGGGTGTAGGTACGTATCATAACCAAGAGAATCCCATGCCTTGTAGAAAGTGTGAACTCACCTTAGGTTAGCTCGGCAGATACACAAAAAGGTCACTTGAGCTATATGTGGTCAACCACGTCCTAACATGGTTACCATAGAAGTCGGGTCTAGGTTCAAGTAGTGCACGTAGGTTTACACATAAGCTAACATATTACAAACACGTAATGATCACGGCAGACACGTAGAACACGTTAACACATTAACAGTAGCAGTCACATACACATCATGCCTAAACTTGTGCGACTCAAATGATTGGGCACGCACAAGTTCAACGGCCCAATAATCTTGTGCGATTCAATAATTGAAGCCCACTAAACCTTCGGCCCAACCTGTTGTACGTCCAGCACAATCTTGTGCGACCCACCACGGGTTGTGCGACTGAAAACAAACCCAACCCAATAATAAATGAAATCCATACCCCATACGGCCCGACATATAAACAAATAATCAACTTGTATAGTCCAATTGCACTTGTGCAATCCAAGTGAACTGGTGCGATTGAGTTGGGCCGTATGGCCCATAAACATACACAAGGTTCAGACAGTTGTGTGTGCGTGTGGCCTAAGACTTGTGTAATCGACACTGCCTTGTGCGATCCACATGTCTTGTGCGATCATGCAAATTCTAAGTTGTACACTGTGCTTAAACGGTTGCACCAAATCTTGTGCGACTTTATTGTGCGACCGGGGCTTGTGCGACTACCCTTATGCGATCAGGTTTCGTTGACCTAATCTTGTGCGGTCAACAGTATTGTGCGATTGGTTATAAATTCCGAATTTTCATGTAAATCAGTTACACATTTATCTTGCAAATCAATTCCAACAGTTTCCATCTTAACAATTAATCAATCAAATCAATGAATCCTCCAAATATTTACATGAACCCTAATTAACAACTAACAACAACTAGCAACCTAATCACATCATTCGGATCATAAACACATAATAAAACTGTTTCATCATTCATTCATCAAACTTTTAAATACTAAAATCACAACTAACCAATCGGTTCGAATCTAACTCATCAATTCTAACATATACTATCTTGAACAGATACATGAAATTACATAATCCCTATGTCACCCATCATCATTAACCGTTTGATTCAAGTACATCTAACAGTGAATCCTGGGGTATTCATTAAGAATTCTAGATAAACATACATCTTCTATCTTCTTTTCCTTCATTAGAATAGCAGTGTGGCCCTTTCGCAAACACTTCTGGGCCTTAAGGAAAGAGATGATGCTCACAACAGCACCACTCTTGTCGCCACGAATTACGAGGGGTTCCTCACTAGAATGAGGAATGCGGACGATTTTCTCCTTGCAAAGGATCTCTGCTCGATGTTGAGATAACCAATCCATCCCAATGACGATGTCGAAGCTACCAAGAACGATGGGGATAAGGTCGATAGAGAAGGTCTGACCAGCCAAAACGAGATTACAACCCTTAACTATGTGTGTGGCCTCAAGACTTTTACCGTTTGCTAGTTCTACGACATGCTTGGTGTTTAAGGGAATTGGGGTACGCTTAAGCATCTGAATAACTTTTAAGGACACATAACTAGTATCGGCACCCGGATCGAATAAAACAGATACGAAGAAATCATTCAGTAGGAACTTACCCATCACAACGTTGGGATCGTTCCTAGCGTCACCCTGACCAATCACGAATGCACGTCCCCTGGCGCCATTGCCTTCATTATTACCCCCATTGTTGTTCCCATTTCCCCGGTTGTTGTTGTTGTTGTTCTGGTTCTGGTTCAGTTGGGGACAGTCTCTTTTGAAGTGGCCTTCAACACCACACTGAAAACATCCTTTATTGTTACCTTGCTGTTGCTGTTGACGCTGATTCTGCGGAGGTTGCTGCTGCTGCTGTCGCCTCTGATTTGCAGGATACAGACTCCTACAATCTTTTGCTGCATGGCCTGGTTTGTTACACCTCTGATAGTTTCCCTTGCTACACGGCCCGCTGTGGTGCAAGTTACATCAATTACACTTAGGGTGGCTTCCCCTGTACCCACCCTGACCTTGGTTACCAGAAGATTGTTGACTAGGGCTCTTGTAGTCGTCAGTCCTTCGCTGCTGAGACTGAGACTGAACAGAAGTTGAACCCTTGCTTGAATTTCCATCCCATTTGCGCTTGTTGTCATTAGGAGCATCAGATGTAGTGGTAGCACTAATACGCTTTGGCAGCCTGTTCTGCTCAATGGCCTGATCGGTGAGATGATGGGATAGTCGTATGACCTGCTGAATCGTGAGAAGGTTAGCTGATGTCACCATACTCTGGATCTCTGGCACTAAACCCTTGATTTATAGCTCGATACGTTTGCAGGGAGGATCCACCATAGTAGGACACAAAGCAGCTAGTTCATTCGATCTCTTCGTGTACGCCTCGATTTCAAACGCCGTCATCTTTAAATTGTAGAACTCCACTTCCAGCTTATGAATGTCATCACGATGACAATACTCCTTCTTGATCAGATCCTTAAAATCATTCCATTGGGTGGCATTAGCAGCTGCCAACCCTAGCATTTGAACCTGAGCCCTCCACCACGTGAGCGCACTACCTTCAAGAGTTCCCATAGCAAACTTCACCCTACTAGCAACATGGCATTCACACATTTCGAAGACAGATTCGATCTTCTCAAACTAGTGTAGGAGACCTACAGCTCCTTCTGTAGCACTGAAGGTACTAGGTCGACAGTCCATAAAGGTCTTCAACGTACACACGGGAGGTTAAGCATGATGACCTGTCGCGTGAGAAAGAATAGACAAGGTTAAGCACGAGAGTTGATTCGTGAGAGTAGGATCTAAACATCCTAGGATAGGTCGAAATGGCAGGCTATACCTCCTGCTGGAGCTGCTACGAGTGCCTCAGCAACTCGTTCGTTGATTAGAGCCGTCAGTTGGGCTTTAGTCAAGTTCAGGCGTCCACTCATGATCTTCACACCGAAGTAAACACAAGTGAGAATGGTGTCGCGAAAGTGCGTAAGTATGGGATGACATAAGAGAGCAAGCACACAGGGTTTCAAGCAATAATTGTTACGCTAACTAAGCATACCATGGTCAATGCACTACTTAAACTAACAGGCATGCAATACAAACATAAATCATATCACCTATAGTGTTGAGTCTTGCACATGGAGCGAAGTGTCGTTGTGGATCGTTGAGCACTGTACAGGTTATAGTATGGTTTTGTCAGAAAGCTTTTCCCTTTTTGAAACCAAGTTCACTATAACCAATGGTTCTGATACCAATCTGTCACACCCCCAAATTCCACAAGCGGAGTATCACCGCAGGAGGCGAGACATGACCAGGATCAAGCCACCAATCATATTGAACCATGTATTAAAGTAAATATAAAACCAACCACATTATAATTGGTCTCCAAAAGAAATTAACCAAGTTCAAGTTATCAGCGGAAGCATAACGTATAAAACCAAAACATAAGTTTAAAAGTTTAAATGTTTAACATGGAACTCAACAGTCCATGTCCCACAACGACCCTGTCCTCCTATGCAAGCTCCATCTAAGCACCTAACGACCTCCAAGGCATATAGTAACGAATCAACAACAAAGTTGAGCGAGTTCACAGTTGGGTGTTCGTTTTAGGTTGTTTCAAAAACATAGGTTTCCTTTAGTCGGCTTACTTGCCGTGGGGGTTACCCCATAGTTGAAAAACATGTTTAACCCTTTCCATTTACTCTGGCTCCCAGCCATGGGGGCTACCCCATGAATATCCCACTAGACCCGTAACCATATCGACTACTTACTGAGAACGTTGGGTGCCCTAAGTCAATGTCTATCATCATTGACGTGCCCAGATCCATTAGTTCACTCCCGTCCTCTGCGGCACGGTGTGAGGCTTGGCAAACCTAATAGCGCTATTTAACTAATGACCCGTTCGCCATTGGCCCGGCGATTAAGTCGATATAAAAGTGAGAGACTTAATGATAGAGTTTTTGGTCTAGTAACAATGTTATCACCCTTCAATTAAGAGGGTGTAGGTACGTATCCTAACCAAGAGAATACGTAGGTTTCCTTTTTATCGATTACCCATTCCCAACCACCGGGAATCCCATGCCTTGTAGAAAGTGTGAACTCACCTTAGGTTAGCTCGGCAGATACACAAAAAGGTCACTTGAGCTATATGTGGTCAACCACGTCCTAACATGGTTACCATAGAAGTCAGGTCTAGGTTAAAGTAGTGCACGTAGGTTTACACATAATCTAACATGTTACAAACACGTAATGATCATGGCAGACATGTAGAACACGTTAACACATTAACAGTAGCAGTCACGTACACATCATCCCAAACTTGTGCGACTCAAATGATTGGGCTCGCACAAGTTCAACGGTCCAATAATCTTGTGCGATTCAATAATTGAAGCCCACTAAACCTTCGGCCCAACCTGTTGTGCGTCCAGCACAATCTTGTGCGACCCACCCCGGGTTGTGAGACTGAAAACAAACCCGACCCAATAATAAATGAAATCCATACCCCATACGGCCCAACATATAAACAGATAATCAACTTGTACGGTCCAATTGCACTTGTGCGTTCCAAGTGAACTTGTGCGATTGAGTTGGGCCGTATGGCCCATAAACATACACAAGGTTCAGACAGTTGTGTGTGCGTGTGGCCCAAGACTTGTGCGATCGACACTGCCTTGTGCGATCCACATGTCTTGTGCGATCATGCAAATTCTAAGTTATACACTGTGCTTAAACGGTTGCACCAAATCTTGTGCGACTGTATTGTGCGACCGGGGCTTGTGCGACTACCCTTGTGCGATCAGGTTTTGTTGACCTGATCTTGTGGGGTCAACAATATTGTGCGATTGGTTATAAATTCCGAATTTTCATGTAAATCAGTTACACATTTATCTTGCAAATCACTTCCAACAGTTTCCATCTTAACAATTAATCAATCAAATCAATGATTCCTCCAAATATTTACATGAACCCTAATTAACAACTAACGACAACTAGCAACCTAATCACATCATTCGGATCTCAAACACATAATAAAACTGTTTCATCATTCATTCATCAAACTTTTAAATACTAACAACACAACTAATCAATCGGTTCGAATCTAACTCATCAATTCTAACATATACGATCTTGAATAGATACATGAAATTACATAATCCCTATGTCACCCATCATCATTAACCGTTTGATTCGAGTACATCTAACAGTGAATCCTGGGGTATTCATCAAGAATTCTAGATAAACATACATCTTTAATATCTAATTTCATGCAACACACAATCAACACACATCATGATTCAAGGATCATAAATAATCGAAAAGATATAACACTAACCGGATCGATGTTTGGAACGGAGGAGAGTCCGAAGAATTCCAAGGCTGCCGTCGGTTCCTCGAAGAGGATAGAATTGGGTTTAGGGTGTGTGTGTGTGATTTACAAATAATGAGGAAACAAAACCTTAGTAAGGTTTTGTATTGGTTTATATGGGTAAGTGGCTGAACCCTTTACATGGGCTGCCCTTTTGGTTCGAGTATGAGTTGTGCGGCCCAACAAGGGCTTGTGCAATGGACTTATGTTGTGCGGTTGGGTTCGTGTTGTGCGACCACCTTACATATATACATACATTACACAAAATCACATAACACAATAAACATAACATTCCATTAACATCAACGTGTCACATAACATTCAAGCATGATACATCAGAGTATAACAAAAGGTTTGAAATTCGAGTTGTCACAGTTCAGGTAGTGGATTGGAGAGGATTGAGGAGCTACTGTCACTGTTAGTTGTCAAAGATCAGGTTACTCAGAAAACCCTAGCAGACCACGAGATTCTCTTGAAGAATCATCAATTCGCATTCTTAGATCTTCAAAGGTCTGTTGGTGACATGGCTAGGAACTTGAAGAACGACTACCTGTCCAGTTCTTGGGTGGTACTCAAACCAACCTGGCCGCTTAGTTGAAGGCAGTCACCAGTCACAACTGTAGAGCCCTAGGTGATTCGTTAGCTAAAAAAGAGGTTGAGGTAGAGGATGAAGAGATTTAGATGGAGGCTCCCGGGAAAGTGCAATCTCGGCTAGACTCAGCAATTGCCGCATAAACCGATGAGTCTCAAGTAGAAAAGAGCATAGGAAAGAAACCAATATATGTTAGGCCGACACTACCAAAGATCATTCACGCGTTCCATACCCTGCATGCCTTAAGCATAAAAAATATGCTAAGGAATACGGGCATTTTCTCGACATGTTCAAGCAATTGAAAATTAACCTTCCATTCTCGAGGCCCTCGAGCATATGCCCAAATATGCCAAGTTTTTGAAGGATCTTCTTAAACGAAATGATAACCTGGGGGAGCTCTCAACATTTCTTTGACTGGGGGTTGTTCAACGGTGTTTTGAACAAACTACTAAAGAAATTGACGGACCCGGGAGTCTTCGTGATCCCATGCTTATTCGGTAGTGACACTCCTAGCAAAGCCTTAGCCGACTTAGGTCCTAGCATCAACTTGAAGCCATATTATCTCTACGAGAAGTTAGACTTAGGCGAGCTTACACCTACCCGCATAACCTTGTCTTTGGCCGACCGTTCAGTCAAGTATCCTCGTGGTATCATCGAGAACTTACATGTTAAGGTTGACAATTTCGTTTTTTCGGTTGACTTCGTCATTCTAGATATGGAAATCGATGAGAAAGTTCCTACCATTCTTGGCCGTCCATTCTTATGCACCGCAAAGGCAATCATCGATGTCTTTAACGGGAAGATTACACTCCGTGTAGGTGACAAAAACGTCACTTTTGAGGTCGCTAGGTCGATGAAACATCCTGGTGGTCAAGACGATTATAGTGGTCCATGCAAATCCGTTTATGTCATAAACTCATTCATCTCGCGTATATACACATTTCTTGACTACATCTACAAGGCTGATTTGGTAAGAGAAGAGGAAGCTACCAAGACTGAGGAGGTTGGCGAGGAAGTTGAGGGGGAAGAACCATGGGTCCCCGATGAGATGGACCTTTGTGAGATTAGTGGAGAGAGTAAGAGCCCATCCCTAGAGTTACCACCATCTTTAGAACTTAAAGTCCTCCCGTCACATTAAGAGTATGCCTATCTAGGAGAGGAGCCCACCTAACCCGTCATCATTTCATCTAAATTGACGGAGGAGGAGAAGCAAAAACTACTTGATGTATTAAAGATGAATGGAGTGGCGATTGCATGTAGACTTTCTGATATAAAGGGCATAAGCCCTGCCAATTGTACTCACCGGATTCTCATGGAGAACGAATACAAACCGGTGGTGCAACCTCAAAGGCGTCTAAATCTGAACTTGCAAGTGGTAGTTAAGAAAGAGGTGTTGAAGTTGATGGATGTCGGGTTAATCTATCTGATTTTTTATTCTCCTTGGGTGAGCCAGACCCAAGTTGTCCCGAAGAAGGGTGGGATGACGGTTGTCATGAATGAGAAGAATGAGCTAATTCCTTCGCGTATGGTCATCGGTTGGCGTGTGTGCATCGATTACCGAAAATTGAAAGATAGTACCCGGAAAGACCATTTCACTTCACCGTTTATCAATCAGATGTTGGAGCGTCTGGCGAGGCAACAATTCTACTTTTTTTCTTGATGGATTTTCACGTTATTTCCAGATCCCTATTGCACCCGATGATCAGGAATAGACGACCTTTACATGCCCCTACTGCACATATGCGTATCGTCGTATGTCGTTTGGGTTATGTAACGCTCCGGCTACCTTTCAACGTTGCATGATTGCCATTTTCCAGGACATGATTGAGAGTTCCATAGAGGTGTTCATGGATGTTCTCGGTTTATGGCAGCTCATTCAAACAGTGTTTGAGTAATCTAGAGAGGATGTTGAAGCGGTGCACAGAGATGAAGTTGATGCTAAATTGGGAGAAGTGTCAGTTTATGGTGATGGAGGGGATAGTGCTAGGACACAAGATCTCGCGGCAT
>JARYGA010030954.1:0-29911 GCA_030545235.1 Helianthus tuberosus
TTCCGTACAGTCTAATCACTATTCTTAGTATATAATCTCATGCAATTAGCGTAATTTAATTACGAAACTGTGTCGTACATTAGACGATAGTGTTAGGACAAGAAAACAATGATATAACATATGTTGGTTTTCGTCGTATTGCGAAACCAATTAAACAATGTCCTAAAAGTGTTGGTAAAAAGTGTTGCGCGCACTATTCACGGTTACACTATTCATGCCAGCAAAACCGTGTAAACCAAACGAAACAAGGAAAAAACGACATACGGCTAACATAACTGAGTCCGTTTATATAAGAAAACACTAATATGAAAACATATCTTGCAAAGATACAAGACTTTCCGGTACAACGCCCTAATCGCTAAATCGTCTGTTTCACTAAAATAAGACAATTTTAACTCGTCCAAAATAATAATTTTGCATTTCCGGGACTCCGAAATTATGACAAATGATGACAAACATATGGAAACAATATGAGGATATTAATGGAGTATTCGAAACATAAGCTCTCGACACTGCGTTGCAACCCCCACAACTTGTCCGTTTCTGCACCGACAAGCTAATAAACGACATTTCCGACACCGAAAACAACCAAATGAAAGCTTTGGTAAACTAGTTAAGCTTATTTTGGGATTCAAAATAACTTCATACATCTTTTTAATGCGGAATGTCAACTTACGGCAAACTTCCGTCGGTACGCCACAAAAGTGCCGTAAACTAGCCAACGACGAAACGAAAAGCATTCAAAGTATCAAAACATGATTTCTACTAGTTTAATGAACTAGTTAATGTTAATTTATGTTTTGAATCACTAATTACCCTCTAATGGTGAAAGATTACCCTAATCACCATACTTAGCCTAATTACCAAAATATCTACATGTTTAAGACATTTTTATAAAAAATGTTACACTTTACCCCTTATTCTTTTGATTAATATCTAGATATTTTTCATTAGTTGCAAGTGGATGATGTTGGTGAAAGATTATAACACTTAGTACTTTAGTTACTAACCACATTATCATACTTTTACACCTTATCTTTCACACACATAAGAACTCTTTCAATCTTCATCCATATTACCAAGAACATCTTCAAAAACCCATTTATTTTTATTACTTCCTTCATGATTAATATGGATTTCCAAGTAACATAAGGTGATCTAAAGTTTTTGGAAGTAAAAGGAAGGGTTTTCATCCATACAAAAGTGTTCTACCATCAAGATCATCATCTTCTTAGTTCTTATTAAGCTTCTAAGATCATCCCTAGCCTAGTGCTAGAAGTAAGCTTCTATATCTATTTTTTTTACATATATTATGATTATGATTGTTATTATTACTAATAATAACCAAGAAATCATACATAATAAACATGAAGAAAATACAAAGAAGCAAAGATAATAATCATGATATAATTATGTTTGTTTATATTGTGATCTTAGACTTGTTATATGCATATTAGATCTTGTTATGATGATTATGATACAAATAAATTGTTAGAAGATGTTTTAAGACATGATCTAAAAATTATACATGTTTATGTTAAAGGGTTTTAACATAAAGGATTAAATGGATGATCATAACTAGTGATCTTGTGAAAGTATTTAGGGTTTTTATTTAAAAATAAGACTTTCACAAGATTATAAAAAAATAACATACAACTAGAGATTTTTATAAAAGTTGTTAAAACTAAAATTAAACTTGGTTTTTGAACTTGTTAGCATATGAAATAATCATGGTTAAAACCCTACATGATTTGGATATCATCTTGATAATTTCATGTTATAAAAGTCTCATATGTTTAGTTAAGTTGTAGAGTAAATTGGTGGTGATTTGATAAAGAAAATGATATGTTTATAAAACATGGTTAGAATAAAATACAAAGGTTATATAGCCATTTTTCATAAAAACTTTATTTTATAAAGTAACAACATTTTTGGTTGTATTTAGACAAGAGAAATATATATATATTTTTTTTAGAAAAATATATATTTGGTGATTTAACAACTTATGTGCTATGTGATTATTTGATGGTATTAGTTATATATATCAAATATAGGAACTTTATTACAATGGTAATAATGAACACATGATACATAATAATCAAAGTCTTATAAGACTTCACATAATTACGCCTTAAAACGAGTTACGGACGATTCGAATAATCGGACACCAATTATGGTCAAAATGAACGACGGACGACTACATAAGTGAATTGCCAATACGGGGAGTTACTACGACGTTTAGACGATTTATCGACACGAAATATAAGTATCCTATCAATAACAAATTTCGGATGTTTATAAACTTATAAAAACTAGTATGTTTTTATTTACTAACAAGTATACTTAGTAAATTTTTATAAAAAGGTTTTTATAAAAATAAATGGGCTTATTATACTAGTGGGCTATTTTTATAACAAATGGGCTTATATTACTTAAAGGGCTATTTTACTTAAAGGGCTATTTTACTTAATGGGCTATTTTTCTTAATGGGCTTATCTTCATAATGGGCTTAACATAAATTCATGGGCTAAGCCCAAATACTAAACATATGGGCCAAAGCCCAACACTATTCAAGCCCAACACTATTCAAGCCCAACACTATTCAAGCCCAATTCAAGCCCAACACTATTTGAAGCCCAACACTATTTGAGGCCCAACACTATTTGAGGCCCAACACTATTTGAGGCCCAACACTATTTGAGGCCCAACACTATTTGAGGCCCAACACTATTTGAGGCCCAACACTATTGAGGCCCAACACTATTTAAGGCCCAGCACTATTTAAGCCCAATAACTTGAAAACATGGGCTTGGCCCAATGTTACCATTATTGGAAACACAACTATACAATTGATACATATAAGACACGAAATTCAGCGGACTAGATCCGACTAAACAACTCATTCATCGAATACACAGTTAACGAATAGTAAAGACATACAAGTCTTACACATATTGAAGACACAAGACTTGTACTCAAGTTCTTTACAAAGACCGAAGTGTCTAACAAAAATAAGAACATTTGTAGGTCGCAACGCTATTCAGGACGACCGCACGTGAGATCTTATTTACTTCTATTCATGGACGCAATTCTGTGAGTTCATGTCCCCTATTCATTTAAATGTTTTACAACTTTACAACTATCGGGGAAAATACATGTTCATCGTATGTTAAAGTTAGGTAATGAAACACCATAGATCATGTGCGAATTAGGGCCATACTATAAGCACCATTAATCCAGTTTGGACCAAGGAACAAAGGCTTAGATCTAATGGGTTTTGGCGAGCCCCACTCTTTGTAGTGAACCCATACAGAAGAGTGCGTTTGTGTCCCAGTCGATAGGAATCGACATAAAATCGTCTAGGGTTGGATTGCTTCCTATTTCGTCACACATATTAATGTCCTCGCGAAACATTAATGATCAACGATTTCATTGACGCTTTACATACTACATCATACATACAGATACATTTTATACAATTCACATGTTGTGGATACAGTTTATACATCATTCATACAGATACAGTTTATACATCATACATACAGATACATTTTATACAATTCACATGTTGTGAATACGGTTTATACATCATTCATACAGATACATTTTATACATCATACATACAGATACATTTTATACAATTCACATGTTGTGAATACGGTTTATACATCATTCATACAGATACAGTTTATACAACTCACATTTTACAGATCCAGTTTATACAACTCACATTTTATGGATACAGTTTATACAACTCACATTTTTCAGATACATCTCATACAACTAAACTGCATGAACTCGCTCAACTTTTGTTGATGTTTTCAAACTTAACATGTATTTCAGGAAATTAGTGGACCTGGCAGACATTTCAGTCAAGGAAAGCAAGTAACGAGACTCCATGCCACCATTTGAAGGGTTTGCCCGTTATATACCGCCTCTTTGTGGTGATATAGTGGTCAAAGCCTTGACGTTTTAAGACTTACATTTTGATGTATAAAACGATGACAACTTATTTTCATTTGATAGTTTGTAACCAATACATTCAACTTATGTTGCATTCTTTTGGGAAACACATATGTAATGGCAATGGCAATGGAGTATGTTTTATTCATATAGTTTGTTCATGTACATCGATATTTATGCAATGAAAACCATACAGATCACACCTTGCGTTTCCGCTACGAGCGGGTGTGACAGATTGGTATCAGAGCATCGATTGTAGTGAACCAGGATTCTTTCTCGAGTCTAAGTCTACAATCACTAGGGATCTCTCACGAAAACCTCTTGTTCATGTTGAACAGATAATAAATAAAATTGGACAAGTCAAAAGGTTTTCATTGCATAAACATTTTTTTCAAGGTCCACTACAGCAAAAATTCATTTCACATAAATCAAGCGAGGACATTTCCATGGGTGAAGTCTATGAGAAACAGACACAATACATTAATAGACTATGTGCCTACAATACAATACATTATCAGTTTATGCATTATAAACAGTTTACTGGTTCAGCTTATACAAGATAGAAATCCTTGATTGATAGGATTTACATGATTATATATATAGGTGGTTCATATATATGTTGCATGAAATATTTTGCCAAGAACAAAATACCTTCGACTTCAAACTCTATTATTATTCTTTACTCACACGGTGAAAATATCGACCTCATGTCTATTGCGGAGCTTATGGCGAACATGATTCCTAAGTGAAATCTTAAACTTAATTCCGTAAAATATGGTTGCTTTCTCGCGAATGCTGAGATGCCTGACCATGATAATGACGATGAGGCGAATGTGGTAACCTTGGACAACAACTCCATTAGTGGGACGAGATCCATGTGACTCATACTAATCAAGGTGGATATACTCTTGTCCTTACAAGGAAGATGAAGTACTCATCTTGAAGGTGCCTCTTCAATTGTTATTGTTACAGATTCTTTCCATTTCTATTTCATCTAACGTCGTACCGTCCTGCGAGTAACAACAACGGACGTTGACACGTGAGTTATCACGAAGGTCCCTCCTATGTTGAAGGTATATAGACAATAGTGTCCCCCCTCTGACTGATCGGTTGTTTTGTACGAGAGAACGCTAGGGTGACCATGCAAGGCAATTTATTATTACGGAGGCCTACGTAATAACAACTTGTAGTGCATGAGAATTCTGGTGGACTCTGTGGGCCAAGCTAATGATCACTATTCGTTCAAATTCTTAAATTATTATTCGAGATTCAATGTTTCTTATCTATTAGAACACGAACTGTGGTGGTTAGTATAACACCCTACAATACAATACAATACAATACAATACAATACAATACAATACAATACAATACAATACAATACAATACAATACAATACAATACAATACAATACAATACAATACAATACAATACAATACAATACAATACAATACAATACAATACAATACAATTCAATACAATACAATACAATACAATACAATACAATACAATACAATACAATACAATACAATACAATACAATACAATACAATACAATACAATACAATACAATACAATACAATACAATACAATACCATACAATACAATACAGGAAGACGACAAGTATTTTTTCACACCTAACATTCGATCTATATCACGTTTCAATTGAGACTAGTCATTTAAACGAATAAAACGTGTTAGCTACTCATGGAGGATTTTCCTCAACATTCTCGGAATTCTTGAACATGGGTTGGTTCCAGGGTGTCTATGACACTTTATCCTACTTTACCTTACCTTACTTTATGTAGGATCGGATTGCGACCTAAACGAGTCGTTCGGAAGAGTTCTAGTCCGTTTCAAAATGTCACCTAGATGATGTCATCATGACATCATGTCTTGTTTAGATCCGCATCGAACCGAGACTCGATACAAGACGAAGACGACAGATGTGTGCACCAACACTTTATCATATTCCACCTTATCATATTTATTGGAAGTGATACAATAAATTCCGTCGTTTGACATTTGTCTTTTTCCATGGGATGGTATGGCATGCGCCATGCTGCAACTCCCTCATTACATTCTATTCTACATTTATGGAGATTCTAATAATCTTGCTAGAGCTCGTGAAACTCAAGCACTATTACCATAATTGTCACATGGACAAGTAAGACAAAGGATTTTCTCTATTTAGGATGATCGAGGTCCATAGAGTAGGGAATACATATTATATAGACGAAGACCACTGGTTGGTTTCCCCTCCTCAACGAATTATTTTTTTCCTTTTTTTTTTCCATTTAAACATATGACCAATACACGCAAGAGGCATTACACCTTTTGGTTTTGGTTATCCACATTATCATTTATTCAAACATGTATGAACAATATAGTCTTGAGGTTTCCATGACCGATTGATTGCATTCTTCATTCTTGGGCACATGATAGACTCTATTTATCCAAATACATGTCTAGATTCTTTTAATAGTGTGTATTAAAAAGATCATGGCGCCAAAAGAATCAATTGTTTAAGTTAAAAGTTATGTGTTGAAAACCATTGCTTTTAATCAAGACATGTTTTATACATGACATTGTTACGCAAGACATTGTTATACATGTCATTGACGTTGGTATACACAAGACATTTTTGGTGGTTATTTGTAAGTGATGAGACGTGTGTAATATGATAAAAGCATGGTGGATACGCCGCTGGTACTTCCTATATATAAGTGCTTATATTATATTGCATATCGTGGTGTTATTCAAATCTCTTCGACAAAGACAAGACACGACATTTTCGCACAAGACACGACATCCTCTACACAAGACATAATATTCTATTTCGAGACATGATATATTTATACACTACATTTTCATTGGTTATTTATTTAACCATACATTATTCTTTTATATCATCTGATTTTCATATCTATCTTCATATGATTTTATAAAAGAACTCGATCCTAACTAGAGCCAATAGTGTTGGTTACACTTGATGCTTTCACGATATCTCAAGGGTTGTTCCATAATGGGTAACACCCGAATTCAAACACCTTGAGTGTTACATTTTGGGTTTAGCCTCAGAGATCCGAAGCATAACCGCATCATCCCTCCCTACCTCGATCACTCAAACAATAACTCTCGCTATGAGAGAAATGAAGGCAACTGCTGCCATAAACGATTGTGGCACCAGAATGTATGCTGGTAACTGCCGAAATCCTAAATGTGAATAAGTGTGTGCGTGGTTAGAACTATGTATACTCAACAAAATCCCAATGAAGTCATGAGTACGTACACTCTACGATCATCATGTATCAATTTTATTAATACCAACACCGAGCTTAGCTATTGCTTTTAAATGTTAAGCATATACTCGAATTAGAGTCTTGTTGGACACACATTACTATATCAAGTTAGCTAATGGGGAATTAGCTGACTCTTGTCAAATCATAAATGGTCACCGTTACGTATCCTATTCGTCAACATTTCACATCCATGTTATTTTATACAATTGGCAATTTTATCTTTATCTCAACATTTCACATACATGAGTTTCATGGCTAGGGACAGGATTGTCCTAGCTACAATTAGGGATTGGGTAATCCTACATTTAAACATAGGGTTCCTAAAACTATACAGTGAAGTCCTCGCCACACAGAATTTAAAATGTACTTGGCCTAGAGTCAAGCAAGCTAGACGTCTCCTCATTCTATAGAATTGGCAAAAAGTAAACTAGTCGAGTCTAGAGCTGAAATTCAATATCGATCTCTTCCCTGTTCAGTTGAGTAGTTTCGAAGTAGTGGTTGACATGGATTGGTTATCCGATAACCTAGCCAAAGTCTTATGTCACGAGAAGATCATTCGCCTACCACTACTGAACGAAGAGACACTTGTGATACATGGAGAGAAGCGCGACACCCCATTGCGGATCATCAATGGCATGAAAGCACATAAGTGCTTACGAAAAGGTTGTATTGCCTATCTAGCACTTGTTGTAGACAAGAAGGCCGTTGGGCCACAGCTAACAAATATTCTTTTGATAAAAAATAATTTCCTGAAGTCTTTCCAGGACTACCACCATATCAACAAGTCGAGTTTCACATCGACTTGGTACCGGGAGCCGCACTCGTAGCCAAAACTCCATGTCGATTAGCACCTTCTGAACCTGGTAGTTGACCGAATAAGGATGTTATGCGTTCATAACCCCCACTCTTTACCACTATGCATCTTAATAAAGGTTTTGGGGGTGGAAAGACACGCAAGTTTTGCAAAAATGCACAACATTTCGATGAACGAAAATTCATATTTCTAAACCATGTTACAAATGAATTTCCAACTAACTCAAATGGTTTATGGAAGGTTTTAGCTTCTACTTTAATATAGACTTACGATCGGAGTATCATCAGTTACGAATTCAAGAGGAAAGCATACCGAAAACGGCTTTTAAGACTCGTTACGGTCATTACGAGTTTCTCGTTATGCCTTTTGGTTTAACAAATGCACCAGCGGTCTTCATGGATTAATGAATCGTGTGTGCAAGCCGTGTCTCGACAAATTCGTCATAATGTTTATTGATGACATTTTGATATACTCTCGATCGACTGATGAACATGAGCAACATTTGAGAACCATTTTAGAGTTGTTAAAGACAATAAATTCGCCCCAAATCGAAAAACAAGATATAGCCTTACAACTTATTCTTAAGATTGGTGCATAGCATTTTACAATCTTATCATTATCCGACGATACCGATGACTCTGTTGTAGACTATGATGCTTCGCATCAAGGATTGGGTTGCGTACTAGTGCAACGTGAAAAAGTTATTGTGTACACGTCGCGCCAATTAAAAAAAAGTTCACGAGAAGAACTATACCACTCTCGACCTTGAGTTAGGCATGGTGGTATTCGTTTAAAAAAAAATTATTATTATGGCGACATTATTTATATGGTACTCAATGCATTATTTTCACGGATCATAAAAGTCTTCAACACATATTCAACCAAAAAGAATTAAATATACGTCAACGATGTTTGTTGAATTGTTGAACGACTATGATTGTGAAATAAAGGACCATCCGGGCAAGGCAAATGTTGTAGCAGATGCCTTGAGCCGCAATGAGCGAGTTAGAACCACTGAGAGTTCAAGCATTAGAGAAGATGATTCACAAGCGCTCAAGGAAGAGCATATTCAAGCAGAAACACTTCGAGGCATGAAGGAACAATTAGTGTAAAGAAGATGGAACTTTATACATTATGAGTCGAAATTGGGTTCTATTCTTTGGCGGCCTTCGAGATGATATTTTGAGGAAGCACATAGGCCTAAGTAGCGAAAGAATACTACTGGTGGCCTAACCTCAAAAGTGATATCGCGACTTATATCGGAGAATGCTTGACTTGCGCGAAAGTCAAAGTCGAGTAGCAAAATCCCTCGGACTTGTTACAACAACCCGAGATTCCCGTTTGGTAATGGGAACAAATATCGATATACTTCATTACGAAGTTACTCAGGACCTCAAGAGGTCACTACATGATATGTGTAATCATCGATAGACTAACAAAGTCCACGCACACATCTCACCGATTTGGGAGAAGGATAATACTGAGAAACTAGCAGAACTCTATCTCAAAGAAATAGTGGCTCGTCATGGAGTGCCTATTTCAATCATTTCAGACCGAGACGATCGTTTTATTTCTAGAATTTGGAAATTATTTCAACAGGCCTTTAGATCTTATTTGAATTTAAGTACGGCCTTTCATCCACAAACCGACGGCCAGAGCAAACGGACAATCCAAACACTCGAAGATATGCTTCGTGCGTGTGTTATGGATTTAGGTGGCAATTGGGATACTCATTTACCTTTGGTTGAGTTTCCTACAATAACAGCTACCATACTAGTATACAAGCTACACCGTTTGAAGCTCTTTATTGTCGAAAGTGTCGCTCTTCGCTAAGTTGGGCGGAAACAGGCGATAGACAATTAATTGGTCCGGAATTAGTCCAAGAGACTACGGATAAAATTTTTCAGATCAGAGACCGTATCAAGGCGGCTCGCGATCGACACAAGAGCTACACAGATAAGAGACGGAAACCATTATCTTTCGAGGTTGGAGACAAAGTCTTGTTGAAAGTCGCGCCTTGGAAGGGTGTATCAAGGTTCGGTAAACGTGAAAAGCTTAACCCACGTTACATTGGACCATTTGAAATCTTAGAAAAGATTGGCACTATTGCCTACAACTTGAAGTTACCTGACGAACTAAGCAGTGTACACGATACATTTCATGTGTAGAATCTTAAGTAGAGTCCAACACAAGAAACGGTTATCATCTCGGAGGATGAGATTCACATTGATGACAAACTCCAATTCATAAAGCACCTGTTAAGGTCATGGACCGGAAGGTCCATAAAATATGAAGGAATTGTAACATATTAGTAAAAATTCGTTGGAACTCTCGACACGGACCCGAATATACTTGGGAACGTGCAGATCAAATCAAAACCAAAATATCCTCACCTGTTTGAGTAGTCTCCTGCAAAGGATGACTCAGTTTGAATTTCGGGACGAAATTCTCAATAACAGGGGGAGAATGTGACAAATGGCAAATAACCGGAAATTCCGTACAGTCTAATCACTATTCTTAGTATATAATCTCATGCAATTAGCGTAATTTAATTACGAAACTGTGTCGTACATTAGACGATAGTGTTAGGACAAGAAAACAATGATATAACATATGTTGGTTTTCGTCGTATTGCGAAACCAATTAAACAATGTCCTAAAAGTGTTGGTAAAAAGTGCTGCGCGCACTATTCACGGTTACACTATTCATGCCAGCAAAACCGTGTAAACCAAACGAAACAAGGAAAAAACGACATACGGCTAACATAACTGAGTCCGTTTATATAAGAAAACACTAATATGAAAACATATCTTGCAAAGATACAAGACTTTCCGGTACAACGCCCTAATCGCTAAATCGTCTGTTTCACTAAAATAAGACAATTTTAACTCGTCCAAAATAATAATTTTGCATTTCCGGGACTCCGAAATTATGACAAATGATGACAAACATATGGAAACAATATGAGGATATTAATGGAGTATTCGAAACATAAGCTCTCGACACTGCGTTGCAACCCCCACAACTTGTCCGTTTCTGCACCGACAAGCTAATAAACGACATTTCCGACACCGAAAACAACCAAATGAAAGCTTTGGTAAACTAGTTAAGCTTATTTTGGGATTCAAAATAACTTCATACATCTTTTTAATGCGGAATGTCAACTTACGGCAAACTTCCGTCGGTACGCCACAAAAGTGCCGTAAACTAGCCAACGACGAAACGAAAAGCATTCAAAGTATCAAAACATGATTTCTACTAGTTTAATGAACTAGTTAATGTTAATTTATGTTTTGAATCACTAATTACCCTCTAATGGTGAAAGATTACCCTAATCACCATACTTAGCCTAATTACCAAAATATCTACATGTTTAAGACATTTTTATAAAAAATGTTACACTTTACCCCTTATTCTTTTGATTAATATCTAGATATTTTTCATTAGTTGCAAGTGGATGATGTTGGTGAAAGATTATAACACTTAGTACTTTAGTTACTAACCACATTATCATACTTTTACACCTTATCTTTCACACACATAAGAACTCTTTCAATCTTCATCCATATTACCAAGAACATCTTCAAAAACCCATTTATTTTTATTACTTCCTTCATGATTAATATGGATTTCCAAGTAACATAAGGTGATCTAAAGTTTTTGGAAGTAAAAGGAAGGGTTTTCATCCATACAAAAGTGTTCTACCATCAAGATCATCATCTTCTTAGTTCTTATTAAGCTTCTAAGATCATCCCTAGCCTAGTGCTAGAAGTAAGCTTCTATATCTATTTTTTTTACATATATTATGATTATGATTGTTATTATTACTAATAATAACCAAGAAATCATACATAATAAACATGAAGAAAATACAAAGAAGCAAAGATAATAATCATGATATAATTATGTTTGTTTATATTGTGATCTTAGACTTGTTATATGCATATTAGATCTTGTTATGATGATTATGATACAAATAAATTGTTAGAAGATGTTTTAAGACATGATCTAAAAATTATACATGTTTATGTTAAAGGGTTTTAACATAAAGGATTAAATGGATGATCATAACTAGTGATCTTGTGAAAGTATTTAGGGTTTTTATTTAAAAATAAGACTTTCACAAGATTATAAAAAAATAACATACAACTAGAGATTTTTATAAAAGTTGTTAAAACTAAAATTAAACTTGGTTTTTGAACTTGTTAGCATATGAAATAATCATGGTTAAAACCCTACATGATTTGGATATCATCTTGATAATTTCATGTTATAAAAGTCTCATATGTTTAGTTAAGTTGTAGAGTAAATTGGTGGTGATTTGATAAAGAAAATGATATGTTTATAAAACATGGTTAGAATAAAATACAAAGGTTATATAGCCATTTTTCATAAAAACTTTATTTTATAAAGTAACAACATTTTTGGTTGTATTTAGACAAGAGAAATATATATATTTTTTTTTAGAAAAATATATATTTGGTGATTTAACAACTTATGTGCTATGTGATTATTTGATGGTATTAGTTATATATATCAAATATAGGAACTTTATTACAATGGTAATAATGAACACATGATACATAATAATCAAAGTCTTATAAGACTTCACATAATTACGCCTTAAAACGAGTTACGGACGATTCGAATAATCGGACACCAATTATGGTCAAAATGAACGACGGACGACTACATAAGTGAATTGCCAATCCGGGGAGTTACTACGACGTTTAGACGATTTATCGACACGAAATATAAGTATCCTATCAATAACAAATTTCGGATGTTTATAAACTTATAAAAACTAGTATGTTTTTATTTACTAACAAGTATACTTAGTAAATTTTTATAAAAAAGGTTTTTATAAAAATAAATGGGCTTATTATACTAGTGGGCTATTTTTATAACAAATGGGCTTATATTACTTAAAGGGCTATTTTACTTAAAGGGCTATTTTACTTAATGGGCTATTTTTCTTAATGGGCTTATCTTCATAATGGGCTTAACATAAATTCATGGGCTAAGCCCAAATACTAAACATATGGGCCAAAGCCCAACACTATTCAAGCCCAACACTATTCAAGCCCAACACTATTCAAGCCCAATTCAAGCCCAACACTATTTGAAGCCCAACACTATTTGAGGCCCAACACTATTTGAGGCCCAACACTATTTGAGGCCCAACACTATTTGAGGCCCAACACTATTGAGGCCCAACACTATTTAAGGCCCAGCACTATTTAAGCCCAATAACTTGAAAACATGGGCTTGGCCCAATGTTACCATTATTGGAAACACAACTATACAATTGATACATATAAGACACGAAATTCAGCGGACTAGATCCGACTAAACAACTCATTCATCGAATACACAGTTAACGAATAGTAAAGACATACAAGTCTTACACATATTGAAGACACAAGACTTGTACTCAAGTTCTTTACAAAGACCGAAGTGTCTAACAAAAATAAGAACATTTGTAGGTCGCAACGCTATTCAGGACGACCGCACGTGAGATCTTATTTACTTCTATTCATGGACGCAATTCTGTGAGTTCATGTCCCCTATTCATTTAAATGTTTTACAACTTTACAACTATCGGGGAAAATACATGTTCATCGTATGTTAAAGTTAGGTAATGAAACACCATAGATCATGTGCGAATTAGGGCCATACTATAAGCACCATTAATCCAGTTTGGACCAAGGAACAAAGGCTTAGATCTAATGGGTTTTGGCGAGCCCCACTCTTGGTAGTGAACCCATACAGAAGAGTGCGTTTGTGTCCCAGTCGATAGGAATCGACATAAAATCGTCTAGGGTTGGATTGCTTCCTATTTCGTCACACATATTAATGTCCTCGCGAAACATTAATGATCAACGATTTCATTGACGCTTTACATACTACATCATACATACAGATACATTTTATACAATTCACATGTTGTGGATACAGTTTATACATCATTCATACAGATACAGTTTATACATCATACATACAGATACATTTTATACAATTCACATGTTGTGAATACGGTTTATACATCATTCATACAGATACAGTTTATACATCATACATACAGATACATTTTATACAATTCACATGTTGTGAATACGGTTTATACATCATTCATACAGATACAGTTTATACAACTCACATTTTACAGATCCAGTTTATACAACTCACATTTTATGGATACAGTTTATACAACTCACATTTTTCAGATACATCTCATACAACTAAACTGCATGAACTCGCTCAACTTTTGTTGATGTTTTCAAACTTAACATGTATTTCAGGAAATTAGTGGACCTGGCAGACATTTCAGTCAAGGAAAGCAAGTAACGAGACTCCATGCCACCATTTGAAGGGTTTGCCCGTTATATACCGCCTCTTTGTGGTGATATAGTGGTCAAAGCCTTGACGTTTTAAGACTTACATTTTGATGTATAAAACGATGACAACTTATTTTCATTTGATAGTTTGTAACCAATACATTCAACTTATGTTGCATTCTTTTGGGAAACACATATGTAATGGCAATGGCAATGGAGTATGTTTTATTCATATAGTTTGTTCATGTACATCGATATTTATGCAATGAAAACCATACAGATCACACCTTGCGTTTCCGCTACGAGCGGGTGTGACAGATTGGTATCAGAGCATCGATTGTAGTGAACCAGGATTCTTTCTCGAGTCTAAGTCTACAATCACTAGGGATCTCTCACGAAAACCTCTTGTTCATGTTGAACAGATAATAAATAAAATTGGACAAGTCAAAAGGTTTTCATTGCATAAACATTTTTTTCAAGGTCCACTACAGCAAAAATTCATTTCACATAAATCAAGCGAGGACATTTCCATGGGTGAAGTCTATGAGAAACAGACACAATACATTAATAGACTATGTGCCTACAATACAATACATTATCAGTTTATGCATTATAAACAGTTTACTGGTTCAGCTTATACAAGATAGAAATCCTTGATTGATAGGATTTACATGATTATATATATAGGTGGTTCATATATATGTTGCATGAAATATTTTGCCAAGAACAAAATACCTTCGACTTCAAACTCTATTATTATTCTTTACTCACACGGTGAAAATATCGACCTCATGTCTATTGCGGAGCTTATGGCGAACATGATTCCTAAGTGAAATCTTAAACTTAATTCCGTAAAATATGGTTGCTTTCTCGCGAATGCTGAGATGCCTGACCATGATAATGACGATGAGGCGAATGTGGTAACCTTGGACAACAACTCCATTAGTGGGACGAGATCCATGTGACTCATACTAATCAAGGTGGATATACTCTTGTCCTTACAAGGAAGATGAAGTACTCATCTTGAAGGTGCCTCTTCAATTGTTATTGTTACAGATTCTTTCCATTTCTATTTCATCTAACGTCGTACCGTCCTGCGAGTAACAACAACGGACGTTGACACGTGAGTTATCACGAAGGTCCCTCCTATGTTGAAGGTATATAGACAATAGTGTCCCCCCTCTGACTGATCGGTTGTTTTGTACGAGAGAACGCTAGGGTGACCATGCAAGGCAATTTATTATTACGGAGGCCTACGTAATAACAACTTGTAGTGCATGGGAATTCTGGTGGACTCTGCGGGCCAAGCTAATGATCACTATTCGTTCAAATTCTTAAATTATTATTCGAGATTCAATGTTTCTTATCTATTAGAACACGAACTGTGGTGGTTAGTATAACACCCTACAATACAATACAATACAATACAATACAATACAATACAATACAATACAATACAATACAATACAATACAATACAATACAATACAATACAATACAATACAATACAATACAATGCAATGCAATACAATACAATACAATACAATTCAATACAATACAATACAATACAATACAATACAATACAATACAATACAATACAATACAATACAATACAATACAATACCATACAATACAATACAGGAAGACGACAAGTATTTGTTCACACCTAACATTCGATCTATATCACGTTTCAATTGAGACTAGTCATTTAAACGAATAAAACGTGTTAGCTACTCATGGAGGATTTTCCTCAACATTCTCGGAATTCTTGAACATGGGTTGGTTCCAGGGTGTCTATGACACTTTATCCTACTTTACCTTACCTTACTTTATGTAGGATCGGATTGCGACCTAAACGAGTCGTTCGGAAGAGTTCTAGTCCGTTTCAAAATGTCACCTAGATGATGTCATCATGACATCATGTCTTGTTTAGATCCGCATCGAACCGAGACTCGATACAAGACGAAGACGACAGATGTGTGCACCAACACTTTATCATATTCCACCTTATCATATTTATTGGAAGTGATACAATAAATTCCGTCGTTTGACATTTGTCTTTTTCCAAGGGATGGTATGGCATGCGCCATGCTGCAACTCCCTCATTACATTCTATTCTACATTTATGGAGATTCTAATAATCTTGCTAGAGCTCGTGAAACTCAAGCACTATTACCATAATTGTCACATGGACAAGTAAGACAAAGGATTTTCTCTATTTAGGATGATCGAGGTCCATAGAGTAAAGACGAAAACTGACAATTGTGGCGAATACTGTGATATTCTAGTTTGGTAAGGTTTTTCGGAGAAGAGAATTGAAAACTGAATTCAGTTTGAGGGGGAAAAGAGTAATAGAGACGTTAGAATTTGCAAAAATGAGGGGGAATAAAAATTTCATTGTCGTATATTGAAATTCCGGCATTTTTGAAATTCGTGACACTGCAACAATATTCGGGTAGTTTTCGACTTCAGATTGTCAGGGGGAATGTGAATCTGATCGTGAGTGCAAGCTTTCGAGATCAAGATGATCCGAGGTGTTGATATCTGATCTTGGACGAATGTTTCAGAGATCCGAGAGTGATCGTAGGTGAAAGCTTTCGAGATCTAGATTATCCGAGGAGATGAATCTGATTGTGGATGAATGCTTCGGAGATTGGATTACATTACCAGATGATTTGTATTCCGATGAATATTTGCTGATTGTGGAGAATACCGTTTACACGAATCTGTCATTCTTACGGTGCGTTAACGTTGATCACGGTAAACGGGATATCAGATCTTCAGGGGGAATCACGGATTTGAAGTTAACCAGTGGGGTATTTGAAGTTTCTATCAATTGTCGGTTGAGTTTTTGTACATTCTTAGATCGAGCAGGCGGAATGCGTAGATCGTGGTGCTTACTTGTGATATCAAAAACTGAGCTCGGATGCGGTTAAAGTTGAAACAGAGGATGCTGCATTGATTAGTTTCAAGTTGGTGATTGTTCGTGAAGGTTGCAGTTTAGCAAATCAGAGGAGAGTCGTAAACTGTGCAAAAGACCTGAAGATTCATTCCAGGGGGAATTCATGCTTTACTTTGGCAAAAGCAAACCCGAATCATCAATCGAGGGGGAATTTGGATAGTCAGATTTTAAGATACTTGATTGAAGTTGCAGAAAAGTTAAACATTACAGAATATTCAAACACGGCTCAAGGTTCTCAATTTTTTAAAGACGATTCGACGGTGACATCCAAGGGGGAATCTGTTGGTGCATATTTCGTACGTCTGCCACTGTGCGAATAGTTAGATAGAGCGTGTGTTGAATATTGTATAGAATAGAGAAAGTTGGACAGGTTTTGTAAATGTCAAGGTCAATCCGATCGGATGGACCTATATGTTGTTGTCTATAAATAGGGGGTTGGGGCTCCCATTTGGACAAGTTTTTGTTTCCCAGAGGGGACATGCTGTCCAATTGGTCTCGTGGTGCTGTAAACGTTGAATAATAAATTGAGACCAGATTGAAATTGACTACTCGGTATCGTATTCTTTTTCTACTCCTTTCTTAGTCGTAATAATTGCACCGAACACGTCGTTTCGGGACCGAAGCTCCGTCAGTCTCAGCGGATCTTGGAATCAGGAGGCCCCCCACGTTTCTCCGACCCCCCTCGGTTCTCCGGCTACCCCTAAACACCACACCCACAATCTGTTATCTCTGGAGCCCCCTCGTTTCTCCGTTGACGGTGGTGAAGGGTGCCGATGAGGATTGACAGCGACGGTGGTGGTGGGTTTTAACGGCGACGGTGGTGGTGGTGGTGGGTTTTGACGGTGATGTGTGTAAAATGCAATATATAAATTACATCAAATGAGACATAAAACTAACCCTTTTTTAATACTAATGTTGGAGAAAGAGTTCTTTTGTCTTCCTTTTGTATTTTTAGGACCAAATGAGCTTAAATGAACAAAAGGAACAAATATGCAGCAAAATCTAACATAAATACAAAGAAAAGGAATTAACGTGGCATGCCCGACCCCTCGACAGCATCTTCCCAAGAAAAAAACAAGAAACAGAAGGCTGACCACGACCCCGTGCCCAGCGGACACGGGGGCGTGGCCAGGTGTCTGCAGAAAATGAAAAAGTTGTGGAAGCTTCTATTCCCAGCACGGGGGCGTGCCCAGCTCAACACGGGTCGTGGTTAACGCTAAGATTCACAGAATCTTGCAAATCTTAATTGTACAGATACGCTTCTGCACACGGGGCCGTGCCCAGCGAACACGGGGGCGTGTGGAGCCTAATGTAGACAATTGTAATTAATGAAGAAAGAGAAAGTGGATGGCCACGGGGCCGTGTCCAGCGGACACGAGGCCATGTCCGGGCTTCTGTACAGGCTATGAATAGGGGTGCTTGGTTCACTTCAAAGGCATCCCTTGGCAAACCACCTCTCTCCCACTTCACCACCACTCCACCACCATTACAACACCCACACCCACATCCACCACCATCATCCATCATCCACCTTAGAGTGTGTGTAGTAGTCTCGGGATCCAAGATTGATAGTAAGAGTTCTTAACAATCAAAGACCATGTTTGCCTAAGTCTCTTACATCACTTGGTGAAGACAATCATTTAATGTAATACTTTTGATATTTAATCTTTTCGCACTTTTTATTTGGTTTTGTATTAATGACTTTAATAACTAGTTTCTTATGTTGAAGGTGAAAGTTCCTTATCATTTGTCCGTGGTGTCTTGGAATTATTTTACTGTCTATATAAAATAAAAAAATTTCACCATTCATATCTCTACGGTCTATATAGAGATATGTTGGCTACCTGGTCAGGGGTTAAGGGAATGGTTTGGTAAGGTTCTTGCTTTGTTCAGTGTATAGATCCTGCAAGGAACTGGGTCAAGCTTACTAGGACCTCCTTCAATACCCACTGGTATTGGATGGCGGGGGTGCGAATGGCTTGATCCCCTTATATGTAAACTACTATTAATACATTAACCCGGCTACTTGGGATTGTATCCCTGCTGACTCAAACCACTTAGCCGAGGGTAACGTCGCCTTCAAAAGAGGGGCCTACCACATTACGCATTAATAACTTAATTAATTATCTTTCAATATTCCGACCCTTTGGGATTGTATCCTTGCGACTCAAACCACTGGGTTGAGGGTAACGTCACCTTCAAAAGAGGGGCCTACTACTATAACTAAGATAATCTCTTAAAAAGTGCAAAAGTGCGGAAATCATCAAAGGTTACATTAAAGGTGAGTCGGATCCAAGTGATTCATCTTGTCTATCTATTTTTATTTTTTTTATTTTTCAGCATTTTTAGTTTTTTTATTTTTCATGTTTAAAACCTTTTCTAAAAATTTTAGATTTGATTAGACGTTGAGGATAAACCGGTACTAAAAGCTCTTGTGTCCTTGGATGACCTCGGTATCTTACCAACGCTATACTACGCTCACGATGGGTGCACTTGCCCTTATGTGTGTTTAGTGTTAGTAGAATATCGTGTTTTATAAATTTAAAACATGACTAATGTGTTAAAAAGGGCTTAAAATATCAACAAAAATATATAACGCTACACACGCATCAAGTTTTTGGCGCCGTTGCCGGGGACACAAGGATTTTAAGAAAGTTAAGAATCAACGGCCTAATCGTTTTTCTTATTTTTCTGTTTTTTAGGAATTTTTTTTATATTTTTTTCAGCTTCTACAGACTGCAGCACGGGGTCGTGCCCGGTCGGACACGGGCCGTGCCCAGCATCCTTACTGGCAGTTTTTATTTTCTGAGTTACAAAAGGGTGAACACGGGGCCGTGTTGGTGCAGCACAGGGCCGTGTTGAACTTTCCAGTAACAGGGATCCAGAAAATAATCACTGTAACCACGACCATGGGGCCGTGCTCTGCGACCACGGGGTCGTGGTTGTAGGATCGTTTGCACGACCAAAACGAGTCGTTCAGAAGAGTTCTAATCAATACGAGAGGCGGAAACTAACGTATCGACTTTGAATCAGCTTGATTTACACACAGAATCACTTTAATTGTCTTGTATATTGATATAACACGATTACAGATCAAACGACACGTCAGCAGCACTTCGGCTCTGGAATCCGGAACTGTTCCAAATGATTTGAACAAGGCACATATATATAGGCCATCCATTTCGTATGAAATGGCTTCACACGAAATAGCCAGTGCCATTTCGTGCGAAATGGACACATTCCATTTCGTGCGAAATGGCCCATCCTACATGATTTCACAATTTTCTCGTATATCATGCCCTGATCTATCTGGACTATTACAAGACTCGATACAAGACGAAGTCGATAGACATATGCACCAACAGACTCCCCCTTGGATGTTGACGAAGTCTTTAGTGTCGAGTCTTCGGTATGTCACATCTTCAGTCTTGATCAATCTTCATGCTCTTTCCAAAGTATCTGACAGTGTAATCATCCTTTGATCTCTTTCTCTTTTCCAGGATCTTAGCCTGGATTTCAACCATTCAAACTCCCCCTTGAATGTTGATCTTTTCAATCTTCAATCTTCTCTTTTCTTCACAGTTTCAGAATCGCAATCTGGCTCTTGAGCTTTCTAATTCTCTTGATCAGAAACTGGCTCTTACATCTTCAGACTCCCCTTTGCTAGCAGACTCCCCCTTAAGTTGTTCCTGGATCGCAATCTGACTTTGTTTTTCCACACGTTCAGGTCGTCTCCTGGCTCTCCGTAGCAACAGAATCAGGAACCTGGCTTAAATCTGCATATCTTCGGGAGTCGAAGCCTAGCTATCCTGCATAGACTCTACCTCAAAATAAATTTCACAAATATAACAATTTGACAAATTTATATATCATTTTCATGTATCGTTCAAAATGATTTAACATTTTAAAATCTTTGATGACCACATGTAAGAATAACATTCAGATTTGACATTTTTATTTCGAAATCTTTTCACATTTTAAACAAACTCCCCAAACCTGTTCATCATGTATAGCACTTGGAATTTTGAAAATTAGCTTTTCAACATCACTTGTCGAAAATCTTTTTGTATTATTTCAAAAAAAATTATGCTAAAACACACCGAAAATATTTTTGGATTTTTTTTATAAAGAAATGCAGAAAAAAATATTTACAAGCAATATTTTTGAGAGTTTGTGTAAGAGGATCATATCAGTTTTTGAAACAAATCACTAACACCGTTAAGCTTTAAACATTTTAAGTTCTAAACAATTCACGTAGATTGTCAGTATACTGATCCACTTAAATTTTCACACAAAGTTCAACTGCTTCGAGATACGAGATTAATGTTTTAGAGACTTAAACTTATTCGCGTGTCCCACCTCAGAATATACTCCCGTATCCAGACTCCTATATTCAGTCTTACAGGTGAATGTACACTAGTGATATCTGTAAAGGGTTAAATGCGAGACCATGAGAGCTCAGGCTATTGCTTCCGCAAAATCAGAGAGATGATGGTTCGACTTTTGGTGTGTTCCCTTTAGAGAATCTTTTCTTCAACAGCACATGATTAGCATTTTTCAATGTTTCATCATTTTTTATGCTGAGGGCGAGCTTTAAGATTAAAGCAATGCAAAGTATTATACAAGGACTAGGCTATTGCTCCCGCAAAATCAGAAGTCCAGGTATAATACCCCAGATATCACCACGCACAAAGACCTAGTATGTCAGAAATAGAAAGCCCTTCAAACAAGATTTCAGGGATTACCTATATATCCGAGAGATGTTCCCCACGAAATAAGTAAGTTTGATATTTTAGGTTTATATCTCGACAACAATCTACTAAGCGTGCGAAAAACCTACTGGCATATCATCCGTGAGACCGTTTATCACTTTTGACTTTCCAAATCTTTAGCATGTTGTGATAGTCCACTGATGTACTATCATTTCCTCTTTTTCACAACAAAACTCATTTTCAAGTTTTTCAATGTTTTTGACTTTTTAAATTTTATCAAGTTTTTGGATTTTTCAAATTTTCGAAATTTCTAAAATTTTTACTCCCCCTAAAATCAAAAATATGTTTCAATTTTTGATTTTCAAGGAAAATTTGAAAACAAACTGTACAAGTAAACTGACAACTGATTCGAATTGCTTCAATTCGCCATCCACTTGGCATAAACAATCAGAACTCCCCCTGACAACAAACTATTTTCCCATTATGATTTCAAAACACTTAAGTTTGTTTTAATCAAATGGTTTTTCCGGAAAATAACTTTTGTTGATTTTCACAAACCACTTGTAGGTTAGGGGTTTCATCACATTGTGTTTCAAACACTTGAATGAAAGTTAAATCAAGTTCAACTTAATGACCTTGATTAACCACATGTAGGGACATACACTTGTATGTTCTCATCAATCAATACCACTTGTAAATCGAAATTTGACAATTTTTGAGATTTTGAGAAAGATGCCGATTCATGCTCCACAATTACCAACTTGGGAGCTCCGGCAAGTCAGGTTTTTTTAAGTAAACGCAGTCACCCAAGCCTGACCAGCCTTGGGTGAATGTGAATCATCTTTAACTCCCCATCTTTTTTATTTATAAAACTCTTTTTCTCCTTTCACCTTTCTGTCAATCATCTTCCCAAAAATATATTTTACTTTTCCATTAAATGCCTTTTCAACATCAAATTCTTCCTTACCAGAGAAGAATTGATCTAAAATCTCAATCTTTCCAACTTTGGATTTCAGATTTTCTCTTGTCAATGACGGAAAGTTTTCTTCGTTCATTTCTGGAACGGAATTCTCATCTTTTTTCTCAACAAATGACTCCTCTGACTTTGACGAGTCAGATTCATTGTCAGAACTACTCTCTAATTTAACAACTCATTTCTGTTTGTTCAAATCGACTTTTCTTTTATAAAAACGTTTTGAACTTTCACCAATTTTGAAAGTCAAATTTTTGAACTCTTTGAATTTTTTCATTGGTTGTTCTGTTTTATTAACCCATTTTTCTTTCATCTTTGAGTTAGAAGAAACTCTCTGTTTTAAGTTGTTGGGCTTTGGGCAATTCCAAGCGATGTGTCCAACTTCTTGACATTTGAAACAGGTTCTTCTTTCAACTCTTTTCTCAGATTCCTTCATCAGATTCTTTTTCCTCTCAGCAAGAAACTCTTTGTTTGTCTGTCTCCAGAATGGTTTCTTCTCTTCTTCTTCTGAACTTGTACCTGAAACAAATTTAGTTTTTGGTTTATAAGTTTTCTCATTTTTATGATTTTCTGGGGGAATAAAACCTAAACCCTTCTTTTTGAAATTACTATTATGGTTTGGTTTCTTTTGAAAACCTGAACCAGGACTGTAACCTTTTTTCTTGTTCAATCTCTGTTGAACTCTTGAAGTGTATTTTTTTAGGTTTTTCAGCAAGATTTAAATCTTTTATTTCAGAAATATTAATTTCCGTTAATTTCAAAACCTGTTTGATCATTTCCGTTTTGGAACTTCTTATTGGAAATTCTTCATCAGAAAATAAATTGTCAGAATCATTCAAAGTATATGCAACTTTAAATGTTTCGTCATTCAATTTATTTTTCGACATCAGAAATTCTTTATTGTAAACCCGTTTGACTGGTGAACTCAGACTCTTGTCTGATGAACTCGAACTTTCAGATTTAGACTCCGACTTTGACTCTTCATCCATATCCAACACCTGATCGACCACTTTCTTTAATAACTCAGACTCATGATCAGTGTCAGACGCTGTGAATGTGACGTCAATGTTGTCTGGTAAATCATCAATGGTTTCAGACTTTAGCTTTATACTGATTGCCTTTTTTAATCGTTCCTCATTTGGCTTTCTGGGAGAATAACTTTCCCAGATCGGAGGCGGACACTTGTTATACTTGACACTTTGTTTCTTACCAGTATCCGAATCTTCCGTCTTTTTATCTTGAAAAACTTCAAGACCTGCAACAGTAGGATAAATTCTATCAATCAAATAATCACAAGTTGTATAACTCAGCAACAATCGTTTGATTCTCTCATTTTCAATCTTTTCGAGTTCCAAATCCTGCTTCAGCTTAGCACAATCTTCAATATACTCATTGATGACCTTCTGAATCGTCATTAATGTTGAACTCTTCATCGTCTGAGCAGCTCCCATTTCTAGGTTTGTTTTGTTCAAATTATCAACCATCTTGTTCAGCACATCATACGACTCTTTCACATACTTAACATCAAACAACAATTTCTCTTTCAACTCTTCTAGCTCACTATACTTCTTGTCTTTTTCTTCACAATGTTTACAAGATTCCAAACATTTTAGACAAGATTTCGTGACTTCAACAATCTTCTCAACTTCGACGATTTTTTCAACTTCGACAATTTTCTCAACTTCGACAATCTTTTCAACTATTTTCTCAATTACCTTTTCAGTCTTTATCGGTTCTTCAATGAATTCTACTTCTGCTTCCCACCCTTCAACTTCGACCTTTTCCGTCGAATTTTCTTCAACTTCTGCTTTCTCATCTTCCATTTTTGCCTTTTCTTCAGCAATCCTTCTTGCTTCCAATTCTTTCTTCAGTCGAGCAGTCCTTTTTTCTTTCAACATCTCAATTTTATCTGCAAAAAACAAATTAAAACTATAAGTATCCAGACCTTTTCTAGCTTTATTGATATACTCTTCTTCGTCATCAGTGTCTGCATCACATCCTAATTCCTTGAAAATCGGTGTTCTTTTCGGCTTAGATTTGACTGACTCTTCTTCCAAGATTTGAGAAACAAAAGCTGATTTTTCTAAGTATTCTTTATCTGGAATGTATTTATCCCAGCTAAATCCCTCTGCCAATGTTTCATCATCTTGATTTACAAGATAAGCTTTCTTCTTTCCATCTTCAATAGCACGGGATGATGATGATTGTTGAGCAACCTGATGATAAATTGATTTTCGATGATAATCGTTGTTTCCAAACGGATCTTGTCTTCTGGTTGCTTCTTTGTTTGTACATTCTCTTTTAAAATGTCCTTTTTCTCTGCAACGAAAGCAAGTAACCTTTGACTTGTCAAACCCTAATGGAGAAGTAGCAACATCACGAAGATCATCTCTACCAGTGATTTGTGTAAATTTTTCTGCTCTTCTTACAGCACTGGCTAAACACCACTTGATGTCCATCAACTCAAGTTCTTCAGCATCAATCTGGTCATAATCCTCTTTGGTGAGCATCGGATTTCCAATTCGTCCAGCAACTAAGCTTTCATACGACTCTAACATAGTAACAAGTGATGCCATGTGTTGCTTAGCTATTTCTGGAGAAAGATTTTGACCATTTTAAATATTCAATGTTACATTGCATTGCAGATTTGTTGAACTTTGTCGTTGTGAACTTGGTGTTGAGAAATTCGGATAAAAACTTGAATAAGATGAAGAACATCCACCACTCTGAGTTGTAGTGCTAACATTTGTTCCGTAAGAACTATCAGCACTGAAAGCAGTCTTAATCTTCGAACTCTGAATAGTCTCAAATTTGCTTCCTCTATAATACAGACTAACATCTTGATGAGCATTTGGATTATTCATGATAGCAGTTTTCTGAACATCCGATTCATGTTCTTCAATCTTCTGAATGAACTTACTCAAATTCATACTTTCAGATTTTCTCATATGTTTCAAAATCAACAAATATGTTCCCCATTTATTCTGCGGTAATGCATCGGCTAGCTTATCAACCCATTCATCGTCGTCTTTCTTGATTTCCAATCTTCTCATTTCCTGAACAAGATGACAATATCTATCGATAGTCGTTTTTGTTGTTTCTCCTTCAAAAGCTGTAAACATATCAAATGATTTCTTTAGTAATGCACATTTATTTTTAATCATATCAGCACTTCCTTTAAACTTGTTAAGCAATGCCAACCAAATTGATCTAGCAGTTTCCTCATGTTGAAGCAAAACAAAAATATATTCTTTTACCGCTTGTTGGAGAATGCTAATCATCATTTTTTCACTAGTATACTTTAATCTCTCATCCGCTGAATAGTTACTGAAAGATTTTTCATTTCCACATTCATCTTTCGGTTTTTTGTAATCTTTGTCTAACGCACACCATGCATCAAACTTATAAGCTTGCACCCAGTTTTCAAAACGATTTTGCCATCCTTTAAAATCTTCAATGTACATAAGCTTTGGTGGTTTTTGGTAAGTTCCTGTCTCATTCTCACTATAAACAGTTTCAGCAACTGTAGCTGGAGTACCCGGATCAGTAGCAAAAGCATTGTAAAACTCTTCTTCCATGTTTCGGTAAAATGTTTCACAAAATCACAAGGTTCAAACGAAATGGATTTTCAAATGAAATGGTATCTCAAACGAAATGGACACCTTGATGCGAAATTCATTTGGCACGAAATGGAACAAATTCAAGCGAAATGGCAATTTCAAACGGAATGGGTCATTTCGTGCGAAATGGAGGTTCAAAGTTCAATTCGTGCGAAATGAAGATTCTTGGTGGACCTTTCAAGCGAAATGGAGCTTTCAAGCGAAATGAAGTCTCAATTCGTACGAAATGGAGTACAATCTAATCAATCCGTGCGAAATGGAGGTCTTGTATCACACGAAATGGACTATTTCGCACGAAATGGACTATTTCGCACGAAATGCTACTGATGTCACACAATCGAGTGGATTATTGACAAATTGATCAAGATTTAGGCCGATTTTAAGTCTAATTCTTTCAAGGATTGTTTAAAATAGTGTTTCGCACGTTATATGTTAAATTCAATCCATTTTAATCATAAAATCTAGTTAATGTTGAAAAAGAAGATGTAGAAGTCAGAATTTTGATGAAATCAAGCTGAATTTGGTAAGAACTCTTCCTCCTAAGCTCTGATACCACTTGAAGGATCGTTTGCAGGACCAAAATGAGTCATTCAGAAGAGTTCTAATCAATACGAGAGGCGGAAACTAACGTATCGACTTTGAATCAGCTTGATTTACACACAGAATCACTTTAATTGTCTTGTATATTGATATAACACGATTACAGATCAAACGGCACGTCAGCAGCACTTCGGCTCTGGAATCCGGAACTATTCCAAATGATTTGAACAAGGCACATATATATAGGCCATCCATTTCGTATGAAATGGCTTCACACGAAATAGCCAGTGCCATTTCGTGCGAAATGGACACATTCCATTTCGTGCAAAATGGCCCATCCTACATGATTTCACAATTTTCTCGTATATCGTGCCCTGATCTATCTGGACTATTACAAGACTCGATACAAGACGAAGTCGACAGACATATGCACCAATAGTGGTGAGACTTCTGACCAGCAATCTTTTTGTTTTTATCGCAGGACTTGGAACCCAGGTGCCGCACCTGAACTTCCTACGCAGTGCATGAGCTCCAGTTCAAATAAAGACATAAAAGAACCTTTAGACGATCCCGAACGCTTTCTAAGAAAAAGACTTAAAGCTAAAATACAAGAAAGAGTTTCGGGGACCTACTTCCAATGGCGGATCAACGTACCCTAATGGATTACCTACGGCCCACGGTAGGTAATCTTGGCGCCGCTATTAATGCACCGAATGTAGATGCAAACAACTTCGAACTTCGGCCGCATTTGATACAAATGCTCCAAAACTCCGCAACTTTCCATGGGCTTGCGGACGAAGATCCACATTTACATATTACCAACTTTTTGGAAATATGTGATACTTTTCGGATCAACGGAGCATCGAATGACGCCATCCGCCTCCGAATGTTCCCATTTTCACTGAAAGACCGAGCTAGGCTTGGCTTAACACCCTCCCAAGTGGTTCAGTAAACACTTGGGATGAACTAGCCCAAAAGTTTCTGTATAAGTATTTCCCTCCTTCTAAAATGGCTAAATTAATGACTGAAATTAACACATACTCCCAAGAGGACGGGGAATCCTTATATGAAACTTAGGAAAGATTCAAGGAGCTACTAAGAAAATGTCCTCATCATGGTCTTGCGGTGTAGCAACAAGTATCCACTTTCTATAATGGGTTGTTGCCACACACAAGAAAAACACTTGACTCTAGCTCCGGGGGACATCTAGGTAATCGTCACCCAAATGAAATTTATAATCAAATTGAGGAAATTGCTCAAAACAATTTTCAGTAGCACACTCCCCGAGGCACAAAATCTATTACCCTGGGCGCCCATAAGGTAGACGAAAGCACTTCTTTACAAACCCAAATCGAGGCCCTCTCTTCGAAAATCAAAAAGTTAGAAATGGCAAAAACAGCCTCGGTTATGGCTTGTGAAGGGTGCGGTGGGCCACATGAAAATTAGAGTTGTATGAAAGAAATGGATAATCAAACAGAAACGGTAAACTACATTGATAATAGACCTAGGCCGTCAGTTCCTCCAACGGGTGCCTACAACTAAGGATGGCGTAACCACCCTAACCTTGGTTAGAGAGAACCCGGCAATAGCAGTAACCAACAAAATTAGAACCAAAGAACAAACTTTCAACAACCAAGAAATGAGTCACAAAATTTCTCTCAACAACAACAAGGGGGATGAGAGAGGCTTGAAGATACTATCTCACGCCTCATCTCCGACACCGAAAAGAAAAACTCGGATCGATTCCAACAAATGGAATCGAACTTTAGAAATCAACAAGCTAGTATTCAAAACATTGAAAAACAACTAGCTCAAAATTTCTCCGAGAGACCACAAGGCGCGTTACCCAGCAATAAACCAACCCAAAGGCGTAAGTGCATCTCATCACGTTGAGAAACCGTACCGTAGGTCCCGAGGAGATTCCTTCCACTACCTCCAATTGAAAAGAGTCCGTCTAACCAAACCACAACTTCACCAACACCCCAAAAAGAGACAACTCCTCCGCCAAATCAAGAACCTACCAAGAACCCCCCGGTTCCTTACCCCGGTCAATTACTTCGCCAAAAGACTGATGAGCAATTCATAAAATTCGTAAACTTACTAAAACAATTGCACATCAATCTTCCATTTGTGGAAGTCCCCACTCAAATGCCTAAATATTCAAAATTTATGAGAGACTTTCTCACTCATAAAAGGAAAATTGAAACACTACAATTAGTTAATTTAGGTGAAGAATGCTCCGCCGTACTACTTAACAAACTCCCACAAAAGAAAATTGACCCCGGAAGCTTCACCATCCCTTGTTCAATTGGGGGATCACCCATACGCAATGCGCTAGCCGATCTTGGGGCTAGCATCAATCTCATGCCTGCATCAATGTTTGACCGACTCGGACTAGGTAAAACAAGCCCCACAAAGATGAGCATACAACTCGCCGATAGGTCTATCAAGTATCCACAAGGTGTCGCCGAAAATCTATTGGTAAAAGTCGAAGACTTTGTCTTTCCGGCCGACTTTGTCATACTAGATATGGAGGAAGATACCGAAGTACCACTCATTCTAGGAAGACCATTCCTAGCCACCGCTCACGCAATGGTAGACATGAATGGTGGGAAATTAACATTGAGGGTTGGAGACAAAGAGATGGAGTTCAGGGTTGGGAAAAGAGTAGAAGATGACGACCCGGTCA
>JARYGA010030955.1:0-41657 GCA_030545235.1 Helianthus tuberosus
GGGTGTGGAGGACTACCCAACTTATAATAAAAACCAATATATAATAAAGGAGAGAGAGAGTAGTCAGAGGACTACCCAATCACCTGGCTCGTCTCCAACGGCCTGGTGGTGCCGTTTGTGCCGCCACGAAGGGGAGGGGGGCGGTGTGAGACGAGGGCGACGAGAAGAGACGGGGTGGGGACGACCCCCACACCCCATGTTCTTAGCTATTGAATAGTGACGACACCTACCTATCCATAGATTATTTTATCTTTATTTTATTAATTTAAAAAAGTCAAATGCCCAAACCAATCAAAACTCACCAACTAATCCCAAAGTTGAACACCATGTTATATCTTCTTTCGACTTGGTACCATCGCTTTGTTTTTTAAACAAAACATTAGTGTCTCTTTATTGCTCTCAAACATCCCTTGTACACATAGCGTCTTCTGGTGACTTTATACAATTTTCAGGAAAAATCTTCTTTCTTTTTCAAAATGGTGTGTGTGCGCGCACGCATGTTATAACACCTCAACCGTCAACCGACGACGGAAATGTCGGGGCGTCACGTAAAGTAGCTTGTTTAAAGCACATGGCACTAATTTAAAGTTTGTGATACATTATTGTTTAACCAAATTGGCATTATCCATTACAAACAAAATAATTGTCTCAAAACATGGTAATTGTTTTTAATTAAAGCAAACCAAGGCTAAAGTCCGTTTCCTATGCGAAGTGAACTTGGATAGAATCATGAATTAGCACCTGAAACATATCTGAAAAATACGGATCAACTACAAAGAGCTAGTGAGCAACATAGGTTTGTTTAGTAAATCACATGGCGATGGTTTAAGTATAAATCATATGGCTTTATATGGAAAATTGTGCATTTTTCATAAGCAAGGCATGGTCGTTTGGAGATACATTCAAACCTTAGTTAACTGGTAGAATAAACCCAAAGGGTTTACCTAGAACATATAGTTCGGTTTCTGTCATTCCCAAAGGATACTTCCACAAACTAACAAAACTCACTGGAAGTGGGAATGGGTCGTCACACCTATAGCATTATAAAATACTAACGTTTGGCTTGGCCAAAGTTAATGAATGTATTTAGTCATGGATATTAGCGAACCACCAAGTTTCACACAAAAGGAACACATAATTCACATAAGCCATGCGTAATAAGTTTACATTAGAAAATGGTAACCACATATGAATCACCCCAAAATAGTTAAAAGTGGAAAGGGGCGACTACGTACTTACGTTGATGGTTGACGATGATTTCGTACGTTCTCATGGTTAAACGCAAATCCTAATAATAAGGATGGTTCATTAAGGTTTTGACACATTATGGCTTGTTTATATGTTTTAAGCTAATTTAACGAGTGATGTGCGTAAATATGGGCGAGAAAATGAGTTTGGGCAGGTTGCATAAGTTAAAATATATTTTTGTTATGTTGTACAAACTGTTTTGATGTCAAACTACCGTATTACATATGCTTAAAGGTCATTCCTTGGTAACCATATAAAGTTGTGTTTGACTTTTCAAAAATTTGGTTTTGACCCATTTAGACGTGATGATCATGAGATACAAATTTAGGGTTTTATTCCTTACATTATGTAGACCATTTGGGTGAGTTTGATTTGAAATTTTTATTGACCAAAGTGGCCAAAATTGAAAGTCAAACACTTTGGTCAAACTATTTGAAATTCTCGGCGCTCAGACTAAATTAAGCTACGAAACTAATTGCTATGGAAAGAACTAAAAGAAAAGAACTTACTTGCTTCAGTATACTCTACAAAAGACCAGAAGAGAGGCTCACAAAGCAAGGACCAAGAACCTGACACAAGACTTTTTGAGTTTGGAATGAAAAATTATAAACTTAAGATGGCTATTTATAGCAAATGAGGAGTCATGAGGTTAGGACAAGTGTCCAAGAAGGGTCAGGAGGATGATTAGTGTCCTATGAGTTGTCAATAGCATAAGAAATGTGGCAAGAACTTGAAATAGGTGTCAAGATATGGTGAAAGACTGTTGTCTAACAATTTTCTGGCTGTGCAGACACCCCTTGCGGACCGTAAGGGGTATTCCATATGGTCCGCAAGGACCTCTGGCGTGGAAATTTTTTTTGTTTTTGCCACGTTCAGCCCCTCAACTTCATATTTTAGACTTTTTGACGATTTTAATCCCTAATTTAAGTTAGTTAAGTTATGAGGAAGGTTTAAGGCACGTGTTACTTAGAATTGTTCCAATAATAACATTATGTTAAAACCATTTAGCTAACATGTAGGATAACGAATACATGTTTAATAAGAAGTAGAGGTTACTAAGTACGAAAATAATAGATGAACAAAAAGCTTGAAATTTCACTAAGGTTACATATACATACATGTATAACCTAATTTTTTTCTAGCGAAAGCAGTTCTAAAAAGGAAACCGCCAATCGCAATGGAACTGCTAACCCCCTTTCTCCGCGTCACATCCACCACCAAACTCTAACGAAAAGTCTATAAAGGACTTTAGAATATATGACTATTGACTATCGAACACAACAAAAATTCAATACATCAGTAGATAAAAACAAATATCAGGTGGAGCTTTTACAAAGTTATCTTTATATTATATAATGTTATTATTATGTGGAAGGTGATTAATTTGTCTCTAACAAATTTATGGAGCCACATTTTGAAACGCCCAACTTTTCACATTCGACAAATAACATAAAGTTCATACAATTTTACAAAATTTTCGGCATGACCCGTTTGTAATAAGAACTTACCCCCTGTTTTTAACAACATAATTTAAATTAGGTCCTACGACACTTTTCAAAATATGTTAAGGTTATGACCAAACAAGGTCCATCATAAGTACTTTATCCAACTACCCAAAAGAGTTAAAAACCAAACTAGTTACAAACATCCTAACCATAAGCCTTACATTTACTTAACAAAAGCTATTTTGACCCTTTTTACAAAAGACAACATTAATCGGAAGCGTGAGACGGGCGATGTGGTGTGTGTGTTCGGTCCGAGCGCGCCGCGATTAAGCATGGGATTTACCTATCATTCATAACAACAAAACATTGTTAGTTCGTAATACATAACAATTGAACTCCTTTAATTCCGTATCATTATTCGACCCGTTAACATAACACATTACTTTACTAACATTATCACTTTCATTCGGAAACATTCATCATACCACTTTCCGATTCATTTATAATGAACCGCTACGTACCATATCTTTCACTATACTTACATTATTTGACCCGTTATGAACAAGTCAAATTCTCAAACATTCCAACATTCATTCTACATATCATTTCAACCCATTAGGCGAGTTATTTCAAATTTACTTCAAACATTATCTTTTGGACATTTCTCCATATAAACTCTTTGCATCTATTCAATTATGAATCATAAAGGAAATTTACACTAAATTCATAGTACTAAATATTATCATTTATAAATCTACAAGTATAATACATAAAGTTCATATGAACTTACCGCGATCTTGAGATGTTTGTGACTTCGGGTGACTTGCGCCTTCTTCCTTCTTCGTGCCTATATGTCATAACTTTATACACTTAGCTTTCATTACTTCTCACAATTTATATTGTTCTTTATGAGATCTATTAATCACATACATCATTACCATAAACACGTTACATTAACTCACCAAGTGTTCATGTAAAACCATGACCTAACCGACTTAGGCATTTCATCGAACACATTATGTGCATACAAATTAATGAGCATAAAGTACAAGTTCTTAAAGCATGCTTTTCTCCCTAGTTCACCCATTGATTAACACAAGCATCCCTAATTCCACATTTTACCATACTAACTAATAACATATGGTTGTAGCATCAATTATTTATCAACATATTTTTTTTCAATCACACATACCATACTAGTTTGCATATAAAGTTTCAAGATTTCTAGTCATCCTAAAACATGCATATGGGTTTTACTTCAAATCATCCTTGTGTACAATTTCAAGCATGATTACAACTCCTATATGTTACTACATCTCGTGTTCATACCCAATTTCATATAAAATTCGCTGATTACACATATCACACTTCATCAACTATCATTAAAACACTAAATTTGACTTACTTGATACTTATAACACTTAGGGGATCATGATTCCTAGCTCATGCATTGAAATCTCAACCTTTTACTCCTTCAATTTTGTGGGGAATTGAAGAACTAGGGTTATGAAGGAGAAGTTTCCCCCTGGCTTCTCTCAATCGAACATACACCCACACACACACATACTGGGCATTTTTTTTTTGAGTTAGGTGTTTTAATCTCACATTTTCATTTAACCCCCTCATCTTTTTAGAACATAACACTTTCTTTTTATTTATATAATTCTCTAGTAAACATCCATGCAAACATAAGGCTTTTTAAGTTTACTAATATTTATAAAACCTTAATGATGGTAAAAATTATGTTTACCATTTCTTTTCATAAAATTTTCTGCGGATAAAATATTAGAACGTGTCATACGAAATTTGGGGTGTTACACATTTGTCATGACCTTCTACTATATGCCTCGACTTGTCTTAGTTGTTCAATTTGGAGGCTGAGACACTTGTTAACTTTTTCATCTTATGGAAATTGTAGAAAACTATAGAAGGAAGGGGGTGGATTTTCAATAAAAAAGAAACTTTGTTTAAACACTTGTTTAGTTAATAATGAATCACTTATTGAAACATAAAAATGTGGTTGTAAGCAACAAATGTGACAACTGGCACTTTTCCATGTATTTTCGTACAATGTGAACAGTAACTTGTGATATATGGTTGTGTATGATGAATTAATGATATGAATGATTTCCTGTTTACTTCCAAAAGGCTTACAAATACATTCCATGTTGCATGTTATATATGATTGTTAAATGCAACTTGAAACAGTTAAATTAGTGCACAGAACGAAACTAGCACACTTATCAGACAAACTAGAAGTACTGAAAGGAGTTCAGTACTCAGACAGACATCATGATAGGACACAGAATGAGTTCCGGAACCAAAGTTTACACTAGAATCCTATGTAGGAAAGTAAGGGTATAAAACTGTCTTCCGAGTGACGATTTAAACACCAAAAAGTGCCCGGAACACACTCTAACTGCAGAATTCTACAGAATTCAGCAAAATTCAGCAATTTAACATCAAAATATAATGCAGAAATAAGGTTTAATTGTCCATAATAACTTGTTAAGTGTCGGGAATGAAAACTGTCATAAAAGGGTATCACATAGCACACTAAACTGCGTAATTTAGCACTTTAACGAACCGGTAACCAAACGAACAACCGGACACTGCCCGAAACACCAAAATTGAGCTAGAAACATTGTTTTAACATCATGAAGCTAATTATCACCAATAAACATCATATTACATCTTAAAACACTTAAACACATTTAACCCCTAAATTAACACTTAGAATGAAACTAGAACATGTAACTAGTGATTAAAATCTAATCATGACCCCCCCCCCCCCATATGGTGGACGGTTACAAGGGGCCCCACCATGCCCCTAATTTCTTGATTATTATATTTGCCTTGTTAAGAAGATATTGGACACATTAACCATTATGTAATAATATGTTGGAGATAAGTTTATAAAAACCAAAAGTCCTCATTCTCTTATCTTCATCACCATTCAAACTAACAACACACTTCTTCCTCCCCTTCAAAAGCTATGACCCAAGCACCCCTCACAATACCTCCATTATCTAGCTCACTTCTATACATTTGAAGCACATTCAAGGGTGAATCAAAGCTACTTAGGAAGGCTGCAAGCAAGGAGAGTTGAAGGACCATCTTGGAGAGCTTTTACCCACCTATTTTCTTCTTCATCTTGCATCTTGATCTTCCCTAGCCCTTGTGCTAGTAGTAAACACTCTTGATCTTGTTTTTACACTTGATTTTAGTAGTTAAAGTAAGTAGTAACAAGATAATTTAAAGAATCTCACCAAAACAAGAACATGAACATAAACATAAAGCTTGAAATCATGAAGATCTAAGTTGTTTAAGTGTATGTGATGAACTTGTTTGTTGATATCTTGCATGTATGGTGTAGATCACCACATAAAGCTTGCTAGATGATGATTTAAAACATGATCTAGCCAGTATGAGGATGAATCTTGAAAGATCTATGTTGATCATCCTTTATGTAAAGTATGAACTTGAATATGAACTTGATTTTGTGTAAGATGATGATTCTTACAAGATGTAGGTTGTAAAAGTAAAGGATTTTAAACATAAAAAGTTTCAAGAAACATAAAGTTACATCATGATTTACAAGGCTTGGTTTTTGAAAGAAAGTAAACATGTTTTAAGTGTTAAATGGAACACTTGATGTATGGAAACCATGAAAAACTCAAGAAGATTAATTTTTGTAAAAGTGAGTTACAAGTTGTAAAGATTGAAAATTTGCAAGAATGAGTTTTATGAAGTAAGAATCATGCTTTTAGTATTGTTAAACCATGTTAAACATCATGTTAAAATACTACAAGATTTTACAAACTTCAAGTTCATACCATCTTGTACAAGTGCATGTTTATGGCTTATGGTAAGTTGTAGAATGTTATTGATGATGAATTTTTGAAAAGAAAATGATATGCTAATAAGCATGGAAACCTCCATTTTCAAAGGAAACTATGGCAAAATTTTTGTAGAAATTCAAAACTTAGAAAATTATTTTTAAACAAGTGATTTTTTATCATGGTTTTAATATAAAAATTACAAGTATTGGAGGCTGATTTTTAAATATAAAAATGACTAAATATATATTTAGGAAAATATATATTTAGAAGTCACAAAAATTATGTGCTACATGTATATTGCTTGTATGAGTTATACTAAAAATTAGGAACCTTGAAAATAATATATCATACCAAAATACTAAAAATTGTAATATGAAATATTACCAAAATCACAAGAAAATAAATATATATATCTTATATCCAAATATTGGACGTATTGGACAATGGACATTTGGACTATATATATATATACATATATATATATATATGAGTAAATTACAAGTTTTGTCTTTTATGTTTACATCAAATTGCAGGCGCTGTCCTTTTGGCCAAAAGTTTACAGGCGGTGTCCTTAACCTTTCAAAATCTTGCACGTTTTGTCCTTTAGGCCAAACCTGGTTAGAAATCTCAGTTAAAAACTGTCATGTGCAATGCACATGAGGGTAAAATGGTAATTTCCCTCTCAACCCTTTCAAACTCAACACTCACTCCATCATCTTCCCCAAATTTCTAGGGTTTCAAACCTTTTAGATCCCTCTAAATTGTTCATTTCTGCAAATTTCCACTGATTTCTTCCGGTTTTCGCATTCAATTGCATGTAAATCACCTGAAGATCAACCCTAGATCTTTCGCAAATCAGGTTACACCAAATTCTGTTATTTTTACATAATTTAACATCGATTTCAACTAGTATATCAAAATTGCTGCTACATTGCGTGATAAAACTGTTCGTGATGTTGCTCTGAGGTGCAGGTGGATGATGGTAAGCTTGTTACTCATTTTTCTTGCGCTTTTATTTTACAAGTTTTCAGTATTAATACTATTAAATGTTTTACCCTACTCCATATCAAAATAAGTGATAATTTCTCCCAAGGGATGTCCCAAAATGAACGCGATATATAATTGACTTCTTTGGCATAGTAGTGATTTTGGTTCTGTAGGTTCTTACATTTGGCATTTTAGATATATCCAATGTTTCATCGTTTTAACACTTTCATTAAGCTATTTGCACAGTCAAGTGTTGCATTTAATGGCTGAACATTTATTTATGAATATACTCACTACAACGTGAGTGGAAATTTAGATATTTTGAAAAATGAAAAATTGAATTATACCAATTATATAACTTCCTCATTTACATGCTTACCAAAGTGAGATTTATGGCAGAGTAAAAGACGGAAACACGATGAGCTCAAGTTGGGGAGGAAGCTGAAAGATAAAAAGGTATGCCTATATATTAACCCCTTGTATGTTCGTTCAAAAGAGTACGTTCGTCTTACTTTACCAAATGAAATTGGATAACTAGCTTACAAGTTTGACAATATGTTTTCAATTTGTTTCATAGCTTTCGTAACTAGCAAACCGGAAGAAATCAGCGAAAATTTGCAGAAATGAACAATTTAAAGGGATCTAAAAGGTTTGAAACCCTAGAAATTTGGGGAAGATGATGGAGTGAGTGTTGAGTTTGAAAGGGCTGAGAGGGAAATTACCATTTTACCCTCATGTGCATTGCACATGACAGTTTTTAACTGAGATTTCTAACCAGGTTTGGACTAAAGGACAAAACGTGTAAGATTTTGAAAGGTTAAGGACAACGCTTGTAAACTTTTGGCCAAAAGGACAACGCCTGCAATTTGATGTAAACATAAAGGACAAAACTTGTAATTAACTCTCTCTCTATATATATATATATTCCGGAAATAAATTCGTATCTTGACAAATGTGGTAAACGGTATTTTTGAAACCGAAGAAACGGTAAAATATGAATTTTACCAACTATTATAAAATATATCATATTTTGTCAAAGTAGAAAATATATTATTTTTGAAGAGGGAGAAAATATATATTTTCAAGAACAACTCAAAAATACATTATTTTGGTGAAAACTAAAAATATATATTTTTCTAACTTTAATCTTAAAAATATATTATTTTTAAGATATATATGGAAGTATACATATTTTTTCCAAATAAAATTTATAGATATTTTTTCTATAAAAATCCTCTTAAAATATATATATTTTAAGAGTATAAAGTTGGTAATTTTTAATTGTACAAAAATAATATTCCGGAAAATTCTACATAAATTAAGTGAAGAATACTCAATAAATACAAGAAAATACGTATTCCTATACGTAAAAGTACATACTCGAATACACTACCAACACTTGGAAAAATACCCGCATACAAATATTATACACAAGTATGAGAATACAAGATAACATACGAGTATACCTATACTTGAAAATGTATGTGTGAATCATACAACAAAACAAGTTAAAAATATATTATTATTAACAATATTCCAAATAATTGGATGGAAATAATTTAAGTTAAAATATCCTTATTTAACTAATATTTATATAATTTGGAATTATATAATTATATAAACAACATACACCAAGCGTGTAACTCAAAGTATACCAGAATTCCCAAATTAAGTCTTAATAAATAACTAAGGCTAAGAGTCGTTACACGACCTAAACGTCTAATAAAACATAGCACGTGTGTAGGTAGTAGTACGACCCGTGAAGAGGAACTCTGAGTATATGAGACAGCTGATGCAAACTAGTGAGTTCATGTCCCCTTTTCTCATAACTGTTTTCTGATTTATAACTCTCTCGGGGGTGAAATACATGTTTCAATGGTATGGTTTAGCTAAGGAATGAACTGTTAGATCATGTGGATGGGTAGTATCTCTCTTAAATGCCATTAATCTAGTTAAGACCTAGGGGCAGGAATGGCATATCTATCGGGTGTAGCGGGCCCCACTCATGGGTCCTTGTGTGGCCGCATGTGGTGACTATGTCGTTCCCGCCGGATGGACCGGAGGAAATTCGCTAGGTTTGAGCACTTCCTACGCACCACACATATTAATGTCCTTGCAAAACATTAATGATCTGTTCATAGACGCTTTACATACCAGTTATCAAAGGAATACTCTCAAATGTTTACAAGTTTATACGAGCTCACATACAAACACATGAACTTACTCAACTTTTGTTGATGTTTTCAACTTACATGTATTTCAGAAAACTAAATGGATCTTACGGCGTTGGGAATGATTTCAAGAAGTAATTTCAAGATTAGATGTCATCCTATTTTGAAGGGTTTGATTTGTATATCTTATCTTGGATAAGATATATGAAGCAAAGCCTTGGTTTAAAAGTCTTTTGTTTAAAAGTCATTTATGGAACTTGTTACTGTTTGGATGGTTTGTAATTTAACTTAAACAACTTATGTTTGTGGTTTTTTTTAAAACTTATGAATGGATGAACATCATGTTTTAGTCATATAGTTGTTTATTATAATTGAATGCAATGAAACTGATCGAGTCACACGCACACGCTTCCGCAAAAGTCAGGGTGTGACAACAAACAATAAGATACGCAAGTATTTAAGGAGTTTAGGGAAGAAATGACAAACTCAATTTATAGAGGTTTAAGATATGTTAACTAATCCCTCTACACCCTTTCCCTGATCCTCCAATCGATAGTTTCTCCAATAGCCGTCTTCCTAAATAGATAGGGATCACCGTTACACCAAGGTCTCACTAAAAAGGTAGTGATCAGCTTTTACAAATGTCTCACTCTTTCAAAGGAAGTGATCGCCTTCTACATCTCACTAATTTCAAGTGGTAGTCGTTACCACTCTTTTAAATGGCTAAACAAACTTAATGATGCCCCTTACAATTTCTCACAATAACAATAACAATAAACCTCCTGATACAAAGCTCAACACTAGAATGAATAATCTTTTAGTTGTGGAACAACTATTATATTTTGCCCTTATTTTGAATCTCTTTTTGATTTGGATTTTGAATCATTAAAGAATTAGAGAGAGATGATTTAGAATAATATTATAGAGTGTTTAGAGCAAAAAGGACGAGTTAGAATGAGAGTGTGGTGGAAATACAAAAAAACAAGAAATGGCAAACTAAGGTCCTGGCGATTGATGGTATCAACGGTCAGGTTTGTCTTTTTTGTTGTTTCGTATTGTAACATACTAGTCCCGTCTACTTTACTAAACCCATTCTAACACATTTCATCTAATTTTTGAGATTTATAACGGTTAAGATGCTTTCCCTTATAAACGTTTGTCTTTAAACTATTTTAAGCACCTTTGTGTCTTCAAGATGGATGCAATTAGAATCTTTACCAAACTTGGCAAGCACCATCCACCAACTTCCAAATTCAAAATATTTCAAAAACTTATTTATAAAAAGTGATTTCTTAATTTTGTATAAAACTGATTTGATGTTTTATAAAATACATGTGGGAAATCATCAAGACTTACATAAAATGATACTTTTTAGGTTTGTTATTATATGAAAATCATTTTATTATACCTTTCTTGATTCCAAAGTGATTTAATTGTCGATTTGGGTTTAATCTTCACTTTGTGATGTCGGTTTTCATATGTTGATATTTCTACGCTTCAGAATCATCATCTTTGACCTGTATTAATCCTTGATCTTTAATCAATTGATGTAAATTGCCATTGATCTTCATCAATCTTGAATCATCAATTGATGTATGTAGATCCTAATCTTCAATCTTTGACTAATCCATTCTAACTTGTTATACAACCAATACCGAACTAATTTCATTCCAATTGAAGTTCTAACTCATAGTAAACCTTCTTGATGTGTGTGAGTGTGTGTGTGTGTGTGTGTGTATATATATATATATACATATTAAGTGTATTGAGACATGTATGTGGTATATGCACATTGATTAACAACTTAATATCAATCATATCTAAAGTACGGATTATTTGTGTTTCTTAAATTGTTACAATTAGCACTAAACACATTGTTGCCCCATAAGAAATCAATGGTTGCGAGTTAGGACTGTGATAGTGATCGGGGCTCAGGGCCTAACGGTTTTAATTTCAAATTATTAAAAAGACTTTGGGATGCCTTGCAACATGGCTTTATAAAGTCATTTAACGAGTCTTACCATGGCTCGATTAACTCAGGCTGCTCTTCATTTTTTTGGCATTAATTCTGAAAACTAAAGATCCCATGATGTTGATTGATATCAGACCCATTAGCCTTATTGGCTTGTAACACCTCAAAAATTCGTGTTCAATGATACAACGACACGTGTCATGTAAGACAAAAAGCGTTGTAAACCCGGATTTAATAAAGATGTTTTGGCAGGATTTAAAAGTGGCGTCATGTTAATTTTCACCTCTGAACGACCTCATTTATAAATCCCAAGACCCAAGTAAATATATCTTAAACATCTAATATATCTTAAATCCAGAAATGTGTTGACAACAATTTAATTCGAAGTGCATGATAGGTTTGTATGGAAATTTCTACGGTAAACCTTCTTGTTCGGCACTTTTGAAAAGGATACAAGCAAACATAACATAATGGTAGGGTATGTAACTGTTAAAGACCCATAATAAAGGCCCCAAACTTACAAAATAATGTCCCAAAGTCGAGATAAGTGGTTGCCCTTTCGAAACACCAAAGAACAACAACTTTTTGGCTGCTGAGGGAGGCTTGCGCACCGCAAGCATGACCCTTACGGTGCGCAAGCATGTTGCCAGCGACAGAATTGTTGCTGTTTGCTGTTTAAACGCATGGAACTGATCTTAAACGATTTTCCTCACATCCCTTGGCCCCTAAACAACCCCTAAACATCTAGGACACCTGTGGGAATGTTATGGTCAGTAGTAGACTTATTTGTCAACACTTTGTGGTGCCTTGGTTCACTATATAAAGCTCACAAGTGCAACACTTGATCATTCATTACTCAAACACTTTCTGATCATTTCTGGAGCTCAAGTCTTCTTCCAAGTGATCACTAATCAAGCTTAGGACTTCAGTAAGTTTGCTAATCCCTTCTTAATTAAGTTTTAGCATAGTTTTAGCTTAAAAGTCAAACCGTCGTAATTAACGGTTGACTTAACGATTAATCATTGTTAGTCCAGTGATTAGTCGAAGTGAAAGTAGTTATAAGTTGGTAATTATGTGGGTAATAAACCCTCAAAAGGGTTCCCCCTGATTCCCACTCTAACTAGGTCAAATGTCGGGTTAAACTTGTAATTAAAAAGTCAACAAAATGTTTAAATTACAATTTATGCATAATTAGCAATATAGAACACTTATAACCTGTTTGATCATTGATACAACTTGGTAATGAAAGTAAGAACATGTCTAAACATGTTCAACCCGACAATTTCCTGTTTAGACCCGGTTCGGAACCGAAAGTCGCATAGTTTGACTTTTACTTTAACTTTCAGTTCTGACCCGTTATGGTATGTTTTAGAAATACCTAAGAGCTTCATTTGGACCAGGTTACATGCTAGTATAACCCTCTGTGATTATACAACATGGTTCATTAGTTAACCGATTAATACGCATGATTCCGTTAATTGCCCATATGTTGACCATTATGCCCTTTTCACCTTAAAATGTGATTTTTGGAAATGTAAAAGAGTAGAAACTTTAATTACTGATATATAAACTTGTATGCAAAGTTTGACATCAGTTTGAGGTGTAGGTTAAGAGTTATGCTCGTTAGCGTAAAATGAAAGCCTTATGTTAATTAAACGGCGTAATTAGTGTATAGCCTAGTTAAGCCTACTTTTTGACATCAAACTTATTACCCACTGATGCAATATATTATTTTGGGATTTTTAAAGATTTTTAATTAATTTTAGGCTGAGCATAACTAATAGTCGTAGGCTTAATCCGGTAATTGTCGGTTTTGCCCTTACGGGCCATAAAATGAGTTTTACCTATCTAAACGACTCCAAACCTTTTGCTACTGATCTTAAATGACAAATAAATTATTTTAAGCCTTCTGTAATAATAAAAAAATATCAGCTTTATGTATCAAACCCGGAAATGGCTTCTAATCGCCTTATTAAGCGTTTTTAGCGCATAGTATGTACTAAGACTATTTTTAAACATACAAGGGTGATACCTACTGATATTTGAGGCAAATTATAATATTTTAACAGTAAGCAAAAGTTGTTTAACTCGGACTTCAGTTTTGAGCTTTTCGGCTTATGTGAAATTACCAAAATGCCCATACGGGGCATAGTTTGGTTATAATTGATAAATTTCACGTATATACTTTAACCTACTGATATAACTTAGCAAATTAAGTATATTTTCTGATTACATCAGGCCTGTAACTCAGGTTGACACTTAAACTCTTTTACAACCTTTAAAATGACCAAACTACCCCTACGGGGCATAGTTTGTGATTAAATTCATTTCGGGCATAATAAAAGACATCTTACTGATGTCACAACATATATGAAACATATTAACTTAGGAAACCTGTAAATGACTCATATGAATACCCGTTACGCTTATTACGCGTTCGGTTCGGTTTATGTAACTAGTTTACATAAACTAGCCTAAACGGGTCAAACATTAGCGGTTATATCTCAAAATCCAGAATGTGTATGAAATACCCATATTAAACAAGTCTCTGAACTTGTCAGGTCTAAATCACATTCTATCCGGTCTTCGCTTAATCGTGCGTACAAACCGTGTCTTTGAAACTAACTGGTCTAAGCTTAAGCTTAACTAAAGACCCGTTAGGATTCTAATAGGTTATTATAAACCTTCGTTCCAGATTAGGAGTACCAGTAAAAGCTACTTGCGTTTTCTTGTTGTGATTTATACTTTGCTCAGGTAAATACTTTTAACTTATTTTCCCTATACGGGCTTGGGTTACGGTATATAGAATACCGCTTGATCGGGCATCAAATCTTCCATCGTTGGGTGGTTAATTGAATAATTTGATCGGCTCGTTTAAACAGTCTTGTTACTTAAAGCCTTTGGGGGGTTAATGACCATGTCCCGGATATCCATGGCATCATTTTACAAAATGGCCATGACTTAAGCGCGGGGTGTAGGCGTACACCCGTCAGTGCACAAAAGAATAATGTGGTGTGTCTATTGATCTTTAACCCGGACACGATCCGGGCTACTGAACGCACAAGGAACATGTAATTCGTTCACAAGATTATATATTTAAAATAATTCTCCCAAGTTAAATAAAAATGTTTATGCCACGTGCATCCAAATCAATTTTCAATCATTTTCCAAAATGAGTCAGTTGATTGTATTTACCAGTGTAAACTGACGTATTTTCCCAAAAAGATTAAATGCAGGTACTAAGCGTAATTGGCTGGGATTTCTATTTAGCATCAATAGAAGTCTCGCAAGCTTAAGATGCCTAAAGTCTGATGAACTATTGTTTCCATTTTGTTTCCGATCCGTCTGTGGATAAACTTCCGAATATTGTGACATTTGATATTACAATATTAAATTCGGTTGTATTATATCTTTTAAATTGCTTCCGCTGTGCATATTAAATATTGTGTTGTTTGACTATTATGTTGCCAACCACGTCACGATACTCCCCACCGGTGACACGTGGAAATAGGGGTGTGACAGATTGGTATCAGAGCCAACACTGAGTGAATTAAACACTATCCTTTTGAGTTTAATCTCAGTTACACAATTGCACATATCTAAACTTTCGAGTCTAGACAAATAACATAGGACAAATTCTACCTTGTTTGGTTTTTGTTTTGTCCTTTACTTTATATATATTCTTGTCGTTATCTCATGTTGTATTGACAGGATTAACAAAATGCCGCCAAGATTCTTCAGGAGAAGAGGACGCGGAAAGGGGCCAATCACCGCCCCCAATGACAACGAGGCAGGACCTTCGAATGTGCGAGCTCCTTCGACCACTGAGAGTGACGATCCCCGGCAAAACCGGAGGAACCTCTTTGAACCGGCTAGACGGTCGGTTTCACACAGTTCAACACCTCCTGTCCATAACCCTTATGGGCCACAGCCGGAGTACGAGCCCAACAACCCGCAACCTTCCTACATACCGTTGCAGCGATCCTTATCGCATAATTCTTTTGGTGACCCTACACCAGTTTTTCGGGGCCGGTTTAACCCGGCAAACTACATAGCAGAACCAGGGGGTTTTAACCCATTGGGGCCAGAGGATCATTTCTCTGGCGATCACGCGGATGATATGGACGAGGATACGGACCCCGTCGAACCTGCCAGTGGTACACCAAACCACCCGATATCTGACGGATCTTCTTTCCACGGATCACCCTATGTTGGTCCAGATAGCTTTCAAGCTATGTTTACCAGGCACGAATGGTACTATACACCTCCCCGCCATTCACCGCCTTAACAGCAGCAACAGGATCCCTCTGTGGAGTCACGGTTTGTGGCAGTTACGCCACCGCCTCCACCGCCGCTAGTTCAGTCGGCACCTCCGCAACCGCCGAGGCGTAGGAGATCTGGACCACGTATGTCTACACGGGGAGGAGATTTCCATTTCAGCTCTCCTCGGCAATCAAGTGGCAGCCACTACCCGCCACATCAAGAAGATCCACAAATGGGTGGACCTTCACACCCAGTTGCACCGCAACCACCGCCGATGGGTTTTGATAATCCAATTCCAGCATACACGGGTTCCATGGCGTATAACCCGTTTGAACAGCCAGTGCACACCAACAACAACTACGCCGAAGCCGACCCATACATGGTAGCGGCTAACTACAACACCCAAGGACCCTACGGAGATCCATGGGGAGTAGGGTACCCAACACATGGGTACCAAATACCTCCAAGACCTATTATCAGGCAACAGTCGCAACCACCAAGGTTCTCCCTACCAGAGCGTGAAGAAATTCTGCAAAGGTTGGACCATGTAGAGCGAGAGTTGTACAGGGAACGAAGGGAGCGACAAACTTTCTTCCAAGGATTAACGAGCCTAATTAAAGGGAAGAGCAAGAAGGACCACTAAATCCTTCCATTTGTTGTTGAGCCCCTGCGTGGGCCAGTCTTGCTATATAAACCCCTGCGTGGGTGTGCTTGTTTGTTTTGACCCCTGCGTGGGTCTATCTTTCTGTAAACCCCTGCGAGGGTATGTTATTTTGTGTAAGTCCCTGCGTGGACTATTATGTTATTAAGCCCCTGCGTGGGTATGTGTGTTATTAAGCCCCTGCCTGGGTAAGTACTTGTTTAAACCCCTGCGTGGGTAAGATGTTTGTTGAAAAGTCCCATTTAGGGCAGCATGTAATCTTTGATAATTAATGGAATGTTATGTTTATAAATTTCATCTTGCTATTACATGCATAAAATATTATATATGAAATAAATAAATCAAAATCATTCCTTTTAATAATAATCTGCCTATTTAAATATTGAATAAGAATCTTAGAGTGAAACCTAGCCTAAGTGTCATTATAAAGACCTGGCCATGATGCTAATACCTGTTTAAAAGATTCAAATCCCGGTTGACATCTGAGAACATGTTAACACTCCTGGCAGACGTGATTCATTAAAATCACACACGTCATTCTTATTATAAGGATCTTTTTTTAAGATTCCTAACCCAACTTAATGATCTCTGAATCATGGGTTTAGATCATCAATTAAGATGATCATATTTTGACCATACGTGGTAATATAGCGCCTACGGGCCCTGCTCATTTCCATATGAGCCAAAAGACAGTGGTAGCGATGACTCCCTGTCAGATAAAGGTAATGAACTAGGTTCAAACCTTCATGCTTTGATTCTCTGAAATCATAGCTTATAAATTATAAATGTCCTTGTGACTAGGCCTATTGTGCCAGTATACCTTAATGTTTTGATTCTCTGAAATCATAGATTAAATTAAAATGTCCATGTGACTAGGCTTTTTGTGCCACAAATAAAACTGTTATTGTTTTATAATTAGGATAAATTATGATAGAAATCCTAAATAATTATGATTAATAAATTAACCAAATACGGTCTCTGTTTACCATGGTTAATGAATTTCCCTAAGGGGCAATTCCATAATAAACTCCCAAATAAACTATTGTTCTTGTTTTCTGTAACAGTTCAATTAAAATGGCTAACTCAGACGAGATAAATAGTCATCCAGTGGAGAACATTGATAACGCCCGGATTAATTTAACGGGTGCTGAATTGAAAGCGTTGGTCGACGACGCAGTTACTAAGGCATTGGAACGGCAGTACGAAGAGTATAGTGGGACTCGTAGTAGGACCCTATCTACACAGCCTTCAAAGCCACCGTCCAAGAAGGACGAACCAAAGAAAGATGATGATCGACACTCCTCGAACCACCACAGTGCTCCATCTCAGCAGGTTGTACTAAACCAGGGACCCCGTGACAAGGGTTGCTCTTATAAATATTTTGTTTCCTGCAAACCTCGGGATTTCACTGGGGAGAAAGGAGCCATCGATTGTATGGCGTGGCTGGATGAGATGGACACAGTTGTGGATATCAGCGGATGCGCTGAGAGGGATATAGTCAAGTTTGTGTTGCAGTCTTTTAAGGGTGAAGCTTTAGCATGGTGGAGATCACTGATTCAAGCCACCGGGAAAATCCCATTGTACAACATGTCATGGGATCAATTTGTTGCCCTTATCAGGGAAAATTACTGCCCTCAGCATGAGGTGGAGAAGATAGAATCTGATTTTCTATCATTGGTGATGACAAACCTTGACTGTCAAGCTTACCTCACGAGCTTCAACACGATGTCCCGGTTGGTTCCATATCTGGTAACCCCGGAGCCAAAAAGAATAGCTCGTTTTATCGGTGGTTTCGCCCCGGAAATCAAGGCAAGCGTGAAGGCTTCTCGGCCAGCTACTTTTAGATCTGTAGCTGACATATCCTTGTCCCTCACTTTGGATGCGGTCAGGCAAAGATCGCTGAGGAATAAGGAGGCTGAGAAGAGAAAACGTGAAGATGATGGTTCACGGAGATCAAACAAGAAACACCGTGGGAACGGTGATAACAAGAAAGGATCGGAGTCAAGGAAAGATGGGCGTCATTCTGGTGAGAAGCCCAAATGCAAAATTTGCAAGAAACAGCACTATGGAAAGTGCAGACTCGAGTCGAACTCTCAGACTCAGTCAAAAACCTTTGCTTGTGGTATATGCAAGTCCACGGATCACAAAACCTTGGATTGCAAGAAGATGAAAGACGCAACGTGCTACCGTTGCAATGAAACAGGGCACATTAAAACCAACTGCCCTAAATACACCAAGAAGCCTGAAGAGGCCAAGAAGACAAATGCTAGAGTCTTCAGAATGGATGCCAAAGAAGCGGTTCTAGACGACAACGTTATTACAGGTACTTTCCTTGTAAATGACGTCTTTGCTAGAGTACTTTTTGATTCAGGCGCTGATAAGTCTTTCGTTGATAATAAGTTTTGTGAATTGCTGAAATTACCTGTCAAAACCTTAAATGTGAATTATGAGGTGGAGTTAGCAGATGGCACACTAGAAACCGTCTCAACTGTGTTAGATGGGTGTGTTATATCCATTAAGAACCATTCTTTTCTTCTGTCTCTACTTCCCTTTAAGTTGGCCGGTTTTGACATAGTTTTGGGTATGGACTGGTTATCTCATAACCAGACCCAAATTGTCTGTAACAAGAAACAAGTGGTGATAAAGACTCCGTCTGGTGAATCACTTACCATTCGGGGAGATACCCAGTATGGGCTGCCTGAGCAAGTGACTATGCTCAAGGCTTCAAAATGTTTAAAGAAAGGTTGTGTCATCTACATGGCACAAGTGATTATTGATGAGCCTAAACCGAAGATAGAAGACATCCCTGTCATTTCTGAATACCCAGAAGTTTTTCCGGAAGAACTACCTGGTTTGCCACCAGATAGGCAAGTGGAGTTCAGAATTGATATCATCCCCGGAGCAGCACCAGTTGCTAGAGCACCTTATAGGTTGGCGCCCACAGAAATGAAAGAATTGAGGACACAGCTAGACGAATTACTAGCTAAGGGTTTCATAAAACCTAGTTCGTCTCCTTGGGGAGCACCAGTCCTGTTTGTCAAGAAGAAGGACGGATCGATGCGTCTGTGCATCGATTATCGTGAACTTAATAAGGTCACGATAAAGAATAGGTATCCTTTGCCTAGGATCGACGATTTGTTCGATCAATTGCAAGGAGCAAGTTATTTTTCGAAGATTGATTTGAGGCCAGGCTACCATCAACTGAAGGTTAGAGATGAAGACGTGCACAAAACTGCATTTAGAACTCGTTATGGTCATTACGAGTTCCTAGTGATGCCTTTTGGGCTCACTAATGCACCGGCCGCGTTCATGGATCTTATGAATCGCGTTTGCAAGCCGTACTTAGATAAATTCGTCATCGTTTTTATCGAAGACATTCTTATCTACTCGAAGAATCAAGCTGACTATGAGAAACACCTTCGATGTATTCTCAAACTTCTACATCAAGAGAAGCTCTATGCCAAATTCTCTAAGTGTGAATTTTGGCTACGAGAAGTCCAATTTCTTGGACATGTGGTCAGTGAGCGTGGTATCCAAGTGGATCCCGCTAAAGTTGAAGCTGTTATGAACTGGCAAGAGCCAAAGACGCCTACTAGGGGTGTTCATCGAATCGAATATCGAATTTTCGAATTATTCGAATCGAATCAATCGAATAATTTTTTTTTCTCTTGAATTCGAATTCGATTCGAATTCGAATAAGACACATACTATTCGATTCGAATTCGAATAAAAACTTCAATTCGTATTCGCTTCAATTCGTATTCGCTTCGTATTCGAATAATAGATATGGTATTTGGTTGATGGTTCATCATGTCATGGGCCATATGCCCATATCATATGTAATGGGCTTAGTAATAACTTAAATGGGTAATTTTATATAGCCCAATTAATTTATATATGTATTAAATTTTAAATTATATATATTATATATATAAAAATAAAAATACATGTATAATTCTTATTCGAATTTCGAATCGAATCGAATCGAATTTAAAATTGTAAATTCGTATTCGATTCGTATTCGATTAACTTGACTCGAATCGAATCGAATTCGAATTCGAATTCTTGCGACTCGAAACGAATTCTTGATAATCGAATCGAATTCGAATCGAATTTCGAATTTTTTGAATCGAAACGAATTCTGAACACCCCTAACGCCTACAGAGATTCGTAGCTTCCTAGGATTGGCAGGATATTACAGGCGTTTCATCGAAAATTTTTCAAGGATTGCTGCACCCCTAACCTCCTTAACTAAGAAGAAGGTTAAGTTTGTTTGGGGCCCTAAACAACAAGAGTCCTTTGATATCCTAAAGCAGAAGTTGAGCAACGCTCCTGTTTTGACATTGCCAGATGGAATAGAAGATTTTGTGGTTTACTGCGATGCATCGCACACTAGCATGGGGTGTGTGCTTATGTAGAAAGGCAAGGTTATTGCCTATGCATCGCGACAGTTAAAGGTGCACGAAAAGAATTACACCACCCATGACTTGGAGTTGGGTGCCGTTGTATTCGCACTAAAACTGTGGAGGCATTATTTATATGGTATTAAGTGCGTGATCTATTCTTATCACAAGAGCCTCCAGCATCTGTTCAATCAGAAAGATTTAAACATGAGGCAACGCCGTTGGATGGAGACTTTAAATGATTATGATTGTGAAATCAGATATCATCCTGGCAAGGCGAATGTAGTCGCTGATGCCTTGAGCCGAAAGGAAAGGGTGAAACCCATCCGAATCAATGCCAAGCGCATGGAAATAAAGAACAGTTTGACTGAAAGATTGTTAGCTGCACAGAAGGAAGCTGTGTTGGAAGCTAACTATCCTAACGAAAAGCTAGGAGTAACTGAGGAGCAGTTAACTCTTAGCAAGGACGGAATTCTAAGATTAAATGGAAGAATATGGGTTCCATTTCATGGAGGACTTCGAGATGTCATCCTCCCGGAAGCCCATAGTTCCAAATATTCCGTTCATCCTGGAGCTGATAAGATGTACCAGGATCTAAGGGCAAATTATTGGTGGATAGGCTTGAAAAAGTCTGTAGCTGCCTATGTAGCTAAGTGCTTGACTTGTGCGCAAGTCAAAGCAGAACATCAAAAGCCGTCAGGCTTGCTACAACAGCCTGAACTTCCTACGTGGAAGTGGGAAATGGTAACTATGGATTTTATTACCAAGTTACCTAAGACAAGGAAAGGAAATGATACAATATGGGTTATAGTTGATAGACTGACTAAGTCAGCACATTTCTTACCCATTAAGGAGACTTATAGCTCCGACATGTTAGCCCAGTTATACGTGGATAAGATTGTAGCCTTACATGGCATACCTGTGTCTATTATCTCTGACAGAGATACTAGATACACGTCACATTTTTGGAAAAGCTTCCAACAATCTTTGGGCACGCGTTTGAATTTTAGTACGGCTTACCATCCTCAGACAGACGGTCAGAGTGAGCGTACTATTCAAACTTTGGAAGACATGCTACGTGCATGTGTGATTGATTTAGGTCGTAGTTGGGATAACCACCTACCACTAATTGAGTTCTCCTACAACAATAGCTACCACACCAGCATAAAGGCTGCGCCTTTCGAGGCCTTATATGGTAGAAAGTGTAGAACGCCTGTTTGTTGGGCGGAAGTTGGAGATGTCCAATTATCAGGACCGGAGATAGTGATCGGGGCTCAGGGCCTAACGGTTTTAATTTCAAATTATTAAAAAGACTTTGGGATGCCTTGCAACATGGCTTTATAAAGTCATTTAACGAGTCTTACCATGGCTCGATTAACTCGGGCTGCTCTTCATTTTTTTGGCATTAATTCTGAAAACTAAAGATCCCATGATGTTGATTGATATCAGACCCATTAGCCTTATTGGCTTGTAACACCTCGAAAATTCGTGTTCAATGATACAACGACACGTGTCATGTAAGACAAAAAGCGTTGTAAACCCGGATTTAATAAAGATGTTTTGGCAGGATTTAAAAGTGGCGTCATGTTAATTTTCACCTCTGAACGACCTCATTTATAAATCCCAAGACCCAAGTAAATATATCTTAAACATCTAATATATCTTAAATCCAGAAATGTGTTGACAACAATTTAATTCGAAGTGCATGATAGGTTTGTATGGAAATTTCTACGGTAAACCTTCTTGTTCGGCACTTTTGAAAAGGATACAAGCAAACATAACATAATGGTAGGGTATGTAATTGTTAAAGACCCATAATAAAGGCCCCAAACTGACAAAATAATGTCCCAAAGTCGAGATAAGTGGTTGCCCTTTCGAAACACCAAAGAACAACAACTTTTTGGCTGCTGAGGGAGGCTTGCGCACCGCAAGCATGACCCTTACGGTGCGCAAGCATGTTGCCAGCGACAGAATTGTTGCTGTTTGCTGTTTAAACGCATGGAACTGATCTTAAACGATTTTCCTCACATCCCTTGGCCCCTAAACAACCCCTAAACATCTAGGACACCTGTGGGAATGTTATGGTCAGTAGTAGACTTATTTGTCAACACTTTGTGGTGCCTTGGTTCACTATATAAAGCTCACAAGTGCAACACTTGATAATTCATTACTCAAACACTTTCTGATCATTTCTGGAGCTCAAGTCTTCTTCCAAGTGATCACTAATCAAGCTTAGGACTTCAGTAAGTTTGCTAATCCCTTCTTAATTAAGTTTTAGCTTAGTTTTAGCTTAAAAGTCAAATCGTCGTAATTAACGGTTGACTTAACGATTAATCATTGTTAGTCCAGTGATTAGTCGAAGTGAAAGTAGTTATAAGTTGGTAATTATGTGGGTAATAAACCCTCAAAAGGGTTTCCCCTGATTCCCACTCTAACTAGGTCAAATGTCGGGTCAAACTTGTAATTAAAAAGTCAACAAAATGTTTAAATTACAATTTATGCATAATTAGCAATATAGAACACTTATAACGTGTTTGATCATTGATACAACTTGGTAATGAAAGTAAGAACATGTCTAAACATGTTCAACCCGACTATTTCCTGTTTAGACCCGGTTCGGAACCGAAAGTCGCATAGTTTGACTTTTACTTTGACTTTCAGTTCCGACCCGTTATGGTATGTTTTAGAAATACCTAAGAGCTTCATTTGGACCAGGTTACATGCTAGTATAACCCTCTGTGATTATACAACATGGTTCATTAGTTAACCGATTAATACGCATGATTCCGTTAATTGCCCATATGTTGACCATTATGCCCTTTTCACCTTAAAATGTGATTTTTGGAAATGTAAAAGAGTAGAAACTTTAATTACTGATATATAAACTTGTATGCAAAGTTTGACATCAGTTTGAGGTGTAGGTTAAGAGTTATGCTCGTTAGCGTAAAATGAAAGCCTTATGTTAATTAAACGGCGTAATTAGTGTATAGCCTAGTTAAGCCTACTTTTTGACATCAAACTTATTACCCACTGATGAAATATATTATTTTGGGATTTTTAAAGATTTTTAATTAATTTTAGGCTGAGCATAACTAATAGTCGTAGGCTTAATCCGGTAATTGTCGGTTTTGCCCTTACGGGCCATAAAATGAGTTTTACCTATCTAAACGACTCCAAACCTTTTGCTACTGATCTTAAATGACAAATAAATTATTTTAAGCCTTCTGGAATAATAAAAAAATATCAGCTTTATGTATCAAACCCGGAAATGGCTTCTAATCGCCTTATTAAGCGTTTTTAGCGCATAGTATGTACTAAGACTATTTTTAAACATACAAGGGTGATACCTACTGATATTTGAGGCAAATTATAATATTTTAACAGTAAGCAAAAGTTGTTTAACTCGGACTTCAGTTTTGAGTTTTTCGGCTTATGTGAAATTACCAAAATGCCCCTACGGGGCATAGTTTGGTTATAATTGATAAATTTCACGTATATACTTTAACCTACTGATATAACTTAGCAAATTGAGTATATTTGCTGATTACATCAGGCCTGTAACTCAGGTTGACACTTAAACTCTTTTACAACCTTTAAAATGACCAAACTACCCCTACGGGGCATAGTTTGTGATTAAATTCATTTCGGGCATAATAAAAGACATCTTACTGATGTCACAACATATATGAAGCATATTAACTTAGGAAACCTGTAAATGACTCATATGAATACCCGTTACGCTTATTACGCGTTCGGTTCGGTTTATGTAACTAGTTTACATAAACTAGCCTAAACGGGTCAAACCTTAGCGGTTTTATCACAAAATCCAGAATGTGTATGAAATACCCATATTAAACAAGTCTCTGAACTTGTCGGGTCTAAATCACATTCTATCCGGTCTTCGCTTAATCGTGCGTACAAACCGTGTCTTTGAAACTAACCGGTCTAAGCTTAAGCTTAACTAAACTCCCGTTAGGATTCTAATAGGTTATTATAAACCTTCGTTCCAGATTAGGAGTACCAGTAAAAGCTACTTGCGTTTGCTTGTTGTGATTTATACTTTGCTCAGGTAAATACTTTTAACTTATTTTCCCTATACGGGCTTGGGTTACGGTATATAGAATACCGCTTGATCGGGCATCAAATCTTCCATCGTTGGGTGGTTAATTGAATAATTTGATCGGCTCGTTTAAACAGTCTTGTTACTTAAAGCCTTTGGGGGGTTAATGACCATGTCCCGGATATCCTTGGCATCATTTTACGAAATGGCCACGACTTAAGCGCGGGGTGTAGGCGTACACCCGTCAGTGCACAAAAGAATAATGTGGTGTGTCTATTGATCTTTAACCCGGACACGATCCGGGCTACTGAACGCACAAGGAACATGTAATTCGTTCACAAGATTATATATTTAAAATAATTCTCCCAAGTTAAATAAAAATGTTTATGCCACGTGCATCCAAATCAATTTTCAATCATTTTCCAAAATGAGTCAGTTGATTGTATTTACCAGTGTAAACTGACGTATTTTCCCAAAAAGATTAAATGCAGGTATTAAGCGTAATTGGCTGGGATTTATCCTTAGCATCAATAGAAGTCTCGCAAGCTTAAGATGCCTAAAGTCTGATGAACTATTGTTTCCATTTTGTTTCCGATCCGTCTGTGGATAAACTTCCGAATATTGTGACATTTGATATTACAATATTAAATTTGGTTGTATTATATCTTTTAAATTGCTTCCGCTGTGCATATTAAATATTGTGTTGTTTGACTATTATGTTGCCAACCACGTCACGATACTTCCCACCGGGCCCACCGGTGACACGTGGAAATAGGGGTGTGACATGGCTGCATGAATAAAGTTCCCTCTAAAGTCCTAGCCAACTATTTAAAAGGGGTTATTAGGAAATTGATTTCAGAGGAACAATCAGCTTTTTTATCGGATCGAAGCATTCAAGACGGTCTCCTTAATCTTAATGAACTCATTGCGTAGATGCGTAGGTCCAAGACCAAGGTATGATCTTTAAACATGAACTTACCAAATAGACAATTTGAATATTTATTTTGTTGTTATAGACAGATGCATATTTGAGAATTCATGTACCCTATTCGAGATCGAAAAAATGTGCCCTTCCGTATTGTTTTTTTTTTCAAAATTAAATGGGTATTGGACTTACTAAACCTAATACCAATGAGCTAACTTTTAAACCTTAAAAATTGTTTTATAAATGGGTCTATTTTGGAGTTGGAATAGGTATACTATTTAAAAAAATTAACACACACACACGCGCGTGCACACACACAGGGGTGGACCTACCTTAGGGGAAGGGGTAGCCTCCGCTACCGCTTGGCGCTCGGGCGGTAGTGTAAATTTTGGAAAAATTTGACGTTTTTTCGATTTCATTACCGTTTTTTATAAAACGTTACTGCTACGAAGATTTTCAAAATCCGCCACTGCACACACACATATATAACCGGATTTAAAAAAAAACATGTGCCCCTTAAAATCACGGGGCCTGTACGATAGTCCTACCCACACACCCTCATCACTGCCGCTGGTTATAGATAATACAAAAGGAAGTGAATTTTAAAAACTAAATGATATTATAATATTATAGTAATGGCGTGAACTTTTTTTTTGAATGAAAATTTTTTAAACACGTTAATTTTATTTTTACCTTGCAAAGCAAGGATTTGAATCCATAATCTTAGGGTGAGAGGGGCACTCCCCTAAGAGGGGAGTCCCCTCTCTTACACACCACCAACCAGCTAGTGCCACGTCAACTTCCCTCTTAAACTCTCCTAACACCCCATTTTGATGGCGGCACTCCCCTCTTTAGGGGACTTGGTTTTTTTTTTTTTTATTTGTTGTTTATGCATGTTTATAAAAAAATATTAATAAAAATTAAATAAAATTTAACAAAAGACATTTCAAAGTAGAAAATAAAAATAAAAATAAAAATTAAATTCAAACTAGAAAATTAAAATTACATTCAAACTAGAAAATAAAAATTACATTAAAACTAGAAAATAATAATTTTAGAAATCGCATGGCCACCCGTACTTGTTAGCGATGTCGCGTTTTCGGGCGAGGATGAACGTCAACATATTTGGCGGAGCATCCTCGTGCGGCTTGATGAATGTTTCCATATCTCGATCGTAATTGTAGTTTTTCATCGTCTCGCGTTGTTCCGATATGAGCTCGAGAGCCTGCGCCTCTCTTTTCTTCCTCAATTCAACCGCCTCCAATTCAATCGCGTGCTTCTTTTCTTTCATGGCGCTGTACTCTTTGAATTGTGCCGCCAACTCGGCCGAGCTTCCCTCGGACGATGTCGCTTGACGCTTGTCTCGCCGTTGTGCTCTTTGTGGCGAGGGGTCTTCGTTCATATCGGGTATGGAAGGGTCCACCTCAACGGGCTTTCTTTTATGTCCCGAACCTTCCCCTTCCTCACCCAACAATGGGACTTGGGCCCATTTGTCGTGTTTTCGAAGGACCTCCCACGCCTCGACATGTTGAAAACCGTTCGGAAATCTCTCTTTAAATTCTGTTAAAGCGACTTTCATCACGTCGAGATCCTTGACTCCGCTTCCTCGTGTGCGATCCTACATATTATAAAATAATAAGTGTTAAAAAAATATGAACCTAGTAAAGAAAATTAAAAAATATACAATGTTAAAAAATATAATTTTTACCGCTTGTTGGTATAGGCCGTTGAAAAAGTTTATTTTCGTGTGCATCGGGCCCCATTTAGACCGTACTTGATGCACGGTCCGGTTACTTCCACCGACGGTGGCGTTAAAATGATTTAAAATCTTACGCCAAAAACTATCGCGGTTTTGTTGATTGCCCTTCTTTTTGTTGGTAGAGCAATGTACCCACGCCTTCGCCAACGCCTCTTCTTGGACCTTTGTCCATTTTTCGCTCGTCATTTTTCCCTTTTTATCCCGAGCGTCATCTTCTTCGTTGCCCGCGTCTTCATCCACATTATATTCATCGTCCTCGTCGCCCAAATTTTGAGTTTCGGGCACTACCTCATCGTCCTCGTCGTCCCAAACAGGTAGAGGACGTTCAACATTTTCTTGGACCAATGGAACTTGTGGGGAACGAAAACCATATGGGTCGAAGGCGGGGGATTGAGGAGGAGCATCCATTGATAACAAATTTTGAAAACCATAGCCGAAATTGGGTTGAAGGTTGGTTGCTTGGGTGTTGTAAAAGGAGGGGTGTGAAGGTTGTTGGAAAAAAAACGGGGGTTGTGGAGTATATCCGAAAGGGGGTTGTGATTGTGCACTTGCACCGCTCGAACCACCACGAGACGGTTGCTTGCCTCGTCCCTTAGTTTTTTTCTTGGCTTCGCGGGGTTGGTTCTCCATTGCTCGGTTTGAGAAGTGGGTGTGGTTTGAGAATATAAAAAATTTGTGAAGTGGGTGTGGTTTGAGAGTATAAAAAATAAGTAAAGTTGTGGTGTGGTTTGATGAGAGTGTAAATAAGTGGGTGTGGTTATTTATATTTGTATAAAAAATGATTTTTTTTTTTTTTTTATGACCGTTCAAAAAAGAGCCGTTCCTCAATTATCGTGCCCAATTCAAAGCGGTGAACAAGTGCCGAAACCACCCCCCGAATCGGGTCCCCGCGGTGATGGCGGCGGTGTTCCCGATCGGGGAAGGTGGTCACCGAAATGGTCCCCGCGTTACGCCCCGGACACCCTTATATTGGGTGGATACAATACCTTTAGACCAGTAAATCATAAGTAATGATAGTGAAATTTTAAGTGAGTGTAAGGCCACCTAGACAAGGATGGTGAGATGACATTTTCGTGAAAATCTACTTCTCTGTGTGGAGTAACCTCTTGACTTAACAAAATGCCTTAAGATTTTATTAATTAAACATTTATCTTTTAAGAGGAAAAAAATTAAATTTGCCTAATATTAAATTTGGTATCTCATGTTATCAAAATGATTTGAGTTAATTACTGTTTTCATCCTCGTGGTTTGTCAAAAATCATTATTTAAGTTCATTAGTTTAAAAATTACGATTTTAGTCCTTGTGGTTTCACTTTCGTAACCATTTCAGTCCATCTCGTAACCATTTCAGTCCCTGTACTTACAGAATAAATGGATTGAAATGGTCACGAAAGCGAAACTACAGGGACTGAAATGGTTACGAAAGTGAAATCTCAATTTTTAAACTAATGGACTAAAATAATGATTTTTGACAAACCACAGGGACGAAAACAGTAATTAACTCAAATGATTTTAATATAAAACTATGTATATGAAAAAAAAGGAATAATATTAATATAATAACGACAATAAAATACATGAATGATCAGATATAGCCGTTATACATCACATGTTATTCAAATTAAGGTTATGCATGTGCATGTATACATAGATCATAAGGTTATACGTAGTGGGGCGGTATGCAGCCCCATAGCGCCGTATGGCGCCGCTGCACACCGCCACGAAGGGCGCCATGCCCCAAAAATTTTTCTCCGGCGCGATGTCTATAGCGGGAGCAAAGGGCGGTATGTGTGTTTTGTTTGAATTTTTTTTTTTTTTTAATTTTCTGGGGTTAAAAGATTGGTGGGGAGAAGAAGATCATCATCACCATTTTTTCCGGTGAACTTGGTTGCCGGAGAAGAAGACAGGCCGGAGAAGAAACAAGCCGGAGAAGAAGGCCCTGCATTTTGGCCGGAGAAGAAGGCCGGAATTTCAGTGGGTTTGGCCGGAGAAGAAGCCGGAATTTCAGTGGGTTTTAATTTTCAATTTTATAAAGTTAGAAAATAATTATAAAAAATTAGAAATTAATAATTGAGTAATGATTAGGCGGGGGCTTTATGACTACAGGCTTAAAATGCATAACGCCCCATAACGCCCACCCGCACACGTGGCGCGCCACGTGTCGCATAACGCCCACAAAGGGGCGTTATGACTACACATGGCCTAAGACTTGTAAACCACCTAACGGTTGCACACAATATATAACAACGACCGTATATTAGTTTATTAGTTTAAATAAAAGTCAGATGCTGCTTTTTAACATGAATTAGGTGAAGTTATAATTTGTTTTTGTCCTCTTGGTTCAATAGTCCAAGGTTTGTATGGAGCCCATCACCTTTACTCTACCTACCTATCAATGATATTGCTTTTATCTCAACTTTTAAATCAAAATCCAATCCATCACTTCCAAACATATAAAGGAGTAAATTAAGATTTTGACCCTTTGACTATATCACTTTTGCCCTTTTAGCTTAAAAAGGAATTTTTTAACATCTGAGCTCACAACATCTTTTTTTCTAACCCTTTTGGCCTCCAACGCCTTTTTTTCTAACCCTTTAGGCCTCTAAAAGTAATAGGATAGGGTTAGTGCTAGGGGCCAAAAGGGTTAGAATAAAAGACGTTAGGGGCTAAGATGTTAAAAAATTCTTTTTTAGGCTAAAAGGGTAAGAGTGATATAACCACAGGGGCCAAAATCATAATTTACTCTATATAAAATCAATCAGTAAAGTTTTATGAACTTTTACTTTTAAATTGTACAGATATAGGTTCACGTAACAACCACTAAAATGGCTTGGAATCAAATGATAAAAATATGTTTTAAATTATATACTATAGAATATATAACAATGGATGACACTTGTTATTATTTTTCCTTTAGTGAATCATCACTAAAGTTCTGGCCGCTCCATGAACAAAGATACAAGCTTGGTTTTATGGTTTTTAATTATTTAACACATATCACTTTGATCAATAAAAATACATACTACATACAAATATACATAGGTACACACGTATATGTATGCATCCATATATACATACACACATAAGTAAACACAACAACACACAGACGCAAATACATATACGCAAACAACCGTACATGTATGTATGTACATATACATTCATACATACTAGTGGGAAGGCCCGCGCGTTGCCGCGGGTATTTATGATTTTTTGCCGCACGTTACCCAACGAGTTCAATATAGTTTATTTTTAAAACCAATTTGTTAACACAACTAATATAGCAATTGAGTATAAACAAAGAATTGACATAAAAAACAACAATCACCGAGGCTCTTTTTCTTTTAACGACCAACGATAAAAGCTCGCCTCCGTTTCTATATATGTTCCTACTTTCGATCATGTACTCGCTGAACATATTTTCAAGTAATTCTAAATGATATCAAGATCCATTTCTGAATATTTCACACAATAGTATAATTTCTCCAAACCTGGGTGAACTCATGACTTTTGATTGCCCAAATTGGATATTTTCCAGGTCCAAATCATACACAAATTGAATTATTGTCGAAGACGGTAACAAACTCAAGATCATTATCATGTGATTTGTAGATAAAACACCTAATGAATTAACTTTCTGGAGTAGCTCTCAAAGATAACAACTGCAAAAGTATGTCAATTAACTTTCTGGTTGGTTTTATTCCGTTCAGGTGCTTTTTGTACCCACCTGAGCACCTTTGACTACAAAACCACAATCTACTAAATTGTTTCATTATAACACAACATATAAGATATATCCGTGCATCCAATCAGGAAAATAATAATAAAAATAACGCTATTTATGACCGAAAGATGAAACCTAATAGATGTGATATGCCAATGGCTGTAGCAACAGTAACACCACTTGTTCCAAAGTGAGATGCAACAGTTGAAGGTGCAGCCCACCAACCAACTCTAACGATCATTCTTCACTCCCATCTCACCTGAAAAATTCATTTTCACCAAAATCCCCAACTTTTTCATTCACACACCCATGTATACACGAAATATAAACACCGGCGTCGTATACTAATATAACATCAAACGTATTCACAAACTCCTAAAAAAGAAGACGCATATAAACGAGTGGAACTAATTTACATTTTCAATTTGAAATGAGAAAAAGAGTTTCGTTCATTCTAAGTTAGTTCAACGGTTAAAAGTGTAGTTTATCACAACTTTTAAAATCAGTTGATCACTCTAAACTAAAAAGAACCTGAGCCCGAATGTTAAACAAAAACAACAATTAGTTCAAACATGATTATAGATCAACTCAGATTACCAGTTCCGACTTTTATAAAAAGCAAACATAGATGATTCAAAATATAAATATAAAATTTTATTCATTCTTGCTAACAGTATAAGCTACCAGTGGTGGACCCCGGAAATATTTTTAAGGGGTGCGGATGAGGGGTTTAACCAATTTTTTAAGGGGTGTGCTCGCCCACCCACCACCCTTGCTAGGTCTGCCTCTCTAAACTACATAACATCAAAAATAATGACCAGAAAAAAAAGATTGAGCTATTCAAGGTGCAACAACGATTTTCCCGGCAAGTTGGTCAAGGTCTCGACGGCCATTTGAATGATCATTCTTCCACTAAAATACAACAAAACAAAAAATTTCAAGATATCAAGTTAACACTTTTACATGAGTATTGAAAACAAAAAAAAAAATTTGTGATTTGAGAAGCCATCAGATTCTTAAGCAAAAAGAGATAAATTACTGAAAAGCAATGGGCTCACCCCTTGTGATCCATGACAATGATTATTGTTTCCAATTGTTGAAGAATGTGGTGAATGATACCAATCTATCACCACTGCTTTTGCAGAAATGGGGTGGAGCACTATCGTTCCTCTTACGTCTACCATAGACTCTCTAGAAGGCATCAACACCAAGACTGTCCCTCAAGTAGATTTTCCTAGCAACGGAAGCTGCAAGCAAAGATGCAATATTGATAAGGGTATTTACATAAACAGATCCAACCTGCCCAATGATGGAAAAAACAACTCACCAGCTCTGAATACGGAGCAAGTTCCTTAAAGGTAGTAGAATTCACTATATCAGCCCATTCGGGAAGCTCCATCTATGGAAAATACGGTCATCAACAAGATCAACATTTACTCACAAAAAACTCAAAACGTAACATGTTTCGGCAACTATTAGTTATACAATGTTTGGATGTTAAAAAAAGATAGACCATGCGTATGAGGTCGCCTTGCGCCTAGGCCATGCGTCTCAGACGGACTTTTTAAAACCATGAACATGGTTGAATAGAAGCAGTTCAAAAATATAAATGACGCATTAACATGATTCACAAGCTCGATTAAGAAATATGAAGACAAAATAACACAAGACAATAAATACTTACCAACAATTACAACCCATGTTTAATTATCACTTTAATCCCACTAATAGGTCTTCTCCCTTTTTCCTCAATGCAACTTTGCAACACCAAACTCACTTACCTACACTTTTCAATTACTAAATCCAACCAATCTTACAAATCCACTGCAATTGACTACAAAAAACATGGTCCAATTCTGATGATATAAACAAAATCAATGAAATAAATAAATAAATGAAGTAGTGAAACATCAAATTAAAATGAAATGTAACACAGAAGTGAAAAGCAATATGAAATCGAACAATAAATGAACGAAACCCTAGTTAAAAAGCAAAGATTTATACCGGTGAGTTCCCGACATCGGTTTGCATTACTGCCTGAAACCGGAACGACTTCCCGTGGTCCTTCTATTAAACAATAAAAAAACCTGGTTGTCATCATATAGAAAAAAATCCAACTTTTCATCACTCTTTCCCAACCCTCCTCCCATTAGAAGTCACATATTCAACCCCATTTATGAATAGTTCAATTCAGGCTATTTTTGAATCTCTACGAATAAAAAAAGAAATAGCTTAAAAGCACATCACAAAGAATTTTTTATATAAGGCGAAAAAAGGGGAATATATGCATTTTGAACACCACCTCTTAGTTCTTTGTTCAAGTGCGTGTATGAGAGAGGGAGGGAGGGGGAAGCCTACTCACCACACGCCACAATGAGCGCATTTGAAGCCCTCTTAATTTCATGAAATCAGATGAAGCCATATCAGTGACTGATTTAAGTGATTCCGAGAGACGATTGAGCAGATTCATCAATGCTATTACTTCAATCCTTTGCAACTGCAGTTGTGATCCAGTAAAAAAAAAATAGATATAAAGTAGGACAAAGAATGAGACTTCAATTCATACAAACAGTAGGTATGTGATACTCACAGGCTGATCTCGATCATTTTGACCGTCAGCAGAGAACAAGATTTTGAGTGCAGTTTCCCTACAGACGACACTTTTCACACCCAAGACATTTCAGTCGTATTTACACAATCTGGTATTGGATTCACAGTAAAACAAAGTAAATTTAAGAAAAACAAACTGATTTCAAAACACCAGAATCATATAAAGAAATCTAAACCCTAACAACCAAACGGACATTGTTAGGCAATGGGCAGATCTTAACCAAACAAACATGATTACCGATGTCACTCTGATTGCATCGAATATAGATTTGATTAGAACCCTAGAAAAAAAAAAACCTTACAGTTCACATAATTAACGGTATAATCACATCCATGATCCTTCGATAGGAACCCTAGAACCTCTTCGTCGCCGTCGTCTGTCCCGACCGTCTGCGTCGCGAAGCGTGCTTCAACCACCGAGCACCATTGTCATCCACGTTAATCTTGTACGACCGATATGCTTGATCTATAATATAAAATCGATTGGATTGAATGGGGCGACGGTTGATGTCTCATCTGAAACCGAAGCATTCATCATCCATAAAGGAATCCATAAAGGAAGATGAATTCAATAGCGTGAATTGATTAGGGCGTAGGGAAGTTGAAAAGAAGAACGTGGCCTGGCGTTTAACTGGTACCGATGGGGAGAGAGGGTGCTAAAATCCCTAAAATGCCCCTAAAGTGTCTTAAATTTTTAGACAATTAGCAAGTTTACCCCCTCTAAAATAGCTTGGTTCTCTTGTACATATTGCTTCAAAATGTGTATACAATGTAAAATGACCAAAAGGGTAGAAAACCCAGTTTCCTTAATATAGTAGTATAGATATATACTGATATACACATGCACACATCTACCCACATACACGCAACTATTTTCCTTATATTTAAAGCCTAAGCTGTTTAAATTTTAAACAGCTTAAGATCAGGTCTTTAATAACTTTAATTATGCATGAAATGTGACATTTTTTTGTTAGTTTACGTCAATAAAATGTTCAAAAGCCAACTGAATATATTATAAGCCACAATAATATTGTAAATTAAATCACACGTATCATCAACAAAATTAGAGGCAGCTCAGGTCAATTCCAGTCATAACCCTTTTTTTAAATAGTAATAATTGAAGTCATCATTTTCAATGGCAAAGCTTGAGATTTCCGACCGGGGGACGGAAGTCACCGGACCTAAAAATTTCTATAAAACCGAGGGTCGAAAATGTATATACTCAAAAATTTCTATACGAAAATTACATACGCTCCAGTATAAAGCGAAAAGTACGGGGGGTCGCCCCCCCTCCCGTCTCTTAAAAGCTTCGCCCATGATCGTTTTCTTTTTGTAATTTTATCCAAAATTACTAGGGGTAAAGTAGTTGAAATGAATAAAAAAAGATGTCAGCTTATAGTAACCAAAAGTTCAACTCTTCATTATTTGAAAATTAAACATTGGATTTATAACATGGTCAATGCAAAGCATTTAGTTTGCATTTGGTTTATGTGAATTTAGTATTTTTAAGGAGAATGCATTAAAGAGGTTTGCATTTGAATGAAATGTTCTTTGGAAAGAATGGTGCATTTGGTAGGATGGTGGGCCCTATGTTTTGTTTTGTTTTGTATTTTTTTTTTTTTGTCTTGTTTTAATTTATTTTGATATGCATAAATAAGTTATACAATATAAGCCAATGATCTCTAGATCAAGTGGTGAAAGACTTGCATTTCTCTTGAGAGATGCAAGTTCAACTCCCACTTGGTTTTCCCCGGAATTGGTGGTGGACCCGGGTTACTCTCGGAGTACTCCGTTTGGTCCAGTTGGTGCCCCGAGAATGCTCGGGATTGATTCTGTTGGCCGTTCAAAAAAAAAGTTATACACTATAAGCTTTAGTGACTTTCATGTCATTCTTTTTCATTTCAAATATAGTAATTGGACAAAATAATAAAAAAAATAATACCAATATTTAAGATACGTATATATTAATGTTCATGTTTAGAAGTTTAATGTTTTATTTTGTAAACTTTCGAAAATAATGCCGAAATAAAAAAATGTATATTAATAGAGTAACTTAATTATTAAAAATAAATATATAAATGGTGATATAACTCTTGATAAAGATATTTGTAGGATTAGAGAGAAAATATGTATTTTTAGTGTATTTGTAGAAATCTGATATGACAGTTGACTAAGAACGATTATAAATGCATTTATCACTTTGCATTGATGATGGTCTTACAAGATACTTGCATTACTATCTTCAATCCCAAACTCAAATTTCCACGTATTTATGCTGATGCTATATATTTTTTTAATTTATTAATTACTGCTTGTTGGATAGCTAACGGGTTTGGTTGGGTTTTTAGTGTTTTGTGCAAAATTCCGCCTATCTATACGTTCGATTTCAAAGACATCATGAACATCCACAAATTCTCTCAGTTGGGTAAGAAAACGAAGAAAATTATCCAATGTCTGGTGATAATCTCGTGTTGGTGTATTTGGAAAGGAATGAACGAATTAATCTTTAAGCAAGTGTGTAGGATATTTTAGGGGAGATTAAGTCGAAGGGTTTTGGGTGAGCTAAAAATAGATCTTCATGTAAATATATTAGATGGGAGGAGTGATGTAGATATCCTTTGTATATGTTGTAATTTGTTTACCATTTGCCCGTTTAAGTCAAGGGTGTGTCTTGTTTGACATTTTGCCCTTTTGGGTCAGAGGTGTGTTTTAATGAAGTTTTCTTAAAAAAAACCCATAAAAACGATCATTATGTAAACCCAATTTTAGCATAAATCTTACTTTTCTAAGGGTAAGAGAGGTGGAAGTGGGGTGATGTGCGGGGAATGTTTTTATCGCGACGGGATTGTGCCGCCAACACCAATTTGCCGTGCGGTGAAAGAGGTGAGTGGTGACTACTCACCGCATGCGGGGAAGAGGATGGAGAGGGGGTAATGGTGGGCCCCACTCTCTTTCAAACAATTATGCATATTAAAAAAAAATGGTTTTGGTGTTTTTGGGCAAGGGTGGTGTATGAGAGGTGAATTGACATGACACATTATGATTGGGTGGGTGGAAATCCCCCCGTCCCCCCATCTCATGGGGGGTGCACCCCCTTCACACATGATTGGTTGAAAGATATTGGGCCCCACCACTACCCACTCTCCCTCATTAGGGTATACGGGGTGGAAGCGGCAAGGGGAGCGGTGAACCCCTTTGCCGCAAGGGAAACACCGCCGCCATCAAATATTGCCGTGGGGGGGAGGACTTGAATTGAAGAAGAGTTGCCGCATGCGGGGTTAATGAGGGAGAGGGGGTAGTGGTAGGGCCCAATATCTTTCAACTAATCATGTTTTTTTTAAGGTTTTGGTGAAATCACCCCCTATGGTTTTTCGGCAAGATTGTGTATGAAAGGGGAATTGACATGACACATTATGATTGGGTGGGTGAAAATTTCCCCCATCTCATGAGTGGTGCACCCCCTTCACCCTTAACCCCGCATGCGGCAACTCTTCCCCGATTCAAGTCCTCCCCGCGCGGCAATATTCGATGACTTTGGGTTCTAACTTTTATGAATCTGGATGGAGTAAATTTGTTAGGTCAACATTTAGCTACTTGACTTAATACAATAGTACACTACATGTTTTTCAACAAAAACGTTCGAAGTTTCATCTTTTTAATTATAACTAACGAATCATCAATAAGCTTTCTTAACTATTCCGTATTGATACATGGATTTCAATTTTCAAACAAAATGAACTTCCAAAACATGAATGCATGTATTAGTTCCCAACATCATTTTTTCTATATTAAGTGTTAACCTTTTATTTTTAACGGCTTAAATTACACTAAATCTGTCTTCAGCGGAGCTCGAACCCTTAACCTCAAAAAGAGCAACACCTTAACTCCAATGATTTTACTAACTGGACCCGACCCCCCCCCCCCCACCCACTCTATTAACTATTTTGACTGTTTGAGGTAAAAAATAATGTGATCGTGCTAGCCAGGTTATGTTGGGGACGTTATTGTAATATTGATCAATCAAAATATACTATTTAGTTTTAATAAATTTTTTATTGCATATTGATCAATCAAAATATACTAATTAGTTTTGGTTTTTTTTTTTTGGCAAATTGGAAAATAATAATCTCATCTTTCTGAAATTGGCCGATAATAATCCCAAGTAAGTTATTAGCCAATAATACTCCGAACTCATCCAATTTTTTTGTAAAATAGTCCACCGTTAAAATAGCTTAACGGAGTTAAGTTTTTTTCCGAATTACAAACCGATGTTTTAGGGCTTTTGATCAGAACGAGGATACGAGTCGATTGATGTAAAACTTACCTCAAAATACTGCCCCCAACCCATGAAAGCAGTGCTTCAATTCGGTTGTTTAACTTCCAATTAACAAAATTCAAGCCATTTCGAACACAATTTCGAGGTAAGTTTTACATCAATCGACTCGTATCCTCGTTCTGATCAAAAGCCCTAAAACATCGGTTTGTAATTCGGAAAAAAACACTTAACTCCGTTAAGCTTATTTTAACGGCAGACTATTTTACAAAAAAATTGGACGAGGTCGGATTATTATTGACTAATAACTGACATGGGATTATTATCGGCCAATTTCAGAAAGATGGGATTATTATTTTCCAATTTGCATTTTTTTTGTAAACGTATCCCATAAAGCTCAAAGCCTTTTATTTTAAAGGAAAACCACTCAACTTTTAAAAGTGTTCTAATACAAATAAAAATTAAGATCTTTTCGAATTATCGAATTAAAAAATGCTGACGTGTTAATTGGTGTTTTAATCTTTTAACTCAAAAGTGTTCTAATACAAAAGAGAGAATGAAGGGTCGCTACTGGGAGGGCGACTTCCAGCAACATGACTACTGGAGCGAGTAGGGCGGTTGATGCTCTGGAAAGCATTTCAACCCCATGGGTTAGTCACAATGTCTTCATCCCTAAGAAGAAGGACATCAAGGGTGACATCTTTGGGTTTGCTAGGTATGAAGATGTAGGGGATGTAAAAGAAACTCTTGTTCAGATGAACACGGTAAAGATCTGGGAGAGACTTCTTTGTGGGTGGTGCTAGCAAAATATGATTGATCTCACCATCGGTTCGATGTGGGAAAGATGAGGATTGATGAAGGGGGACCGTCCAAATACCATGTTTTTGATGACCAATATGATATCGCTAACCATCAGGCATAACTTAAGGAAGATAAGTCGTATAGTGGTTGTTTTGCCACTGAAATTCCTCCAAGACCTTCTATGGATTCTGCTATGTCGATATCGCTCGTTGTCGAAGAGGATGGTGCTAGGTATCCAAACCATTGCATCGATAGGTCGATTATTACAGTCACCAAAGATATCCAGTCTTTTCATTCGTCTTGGGTGATGGTGGACAAAGCCTGGTTCAAGGAGGTCTTCATTTCGTATATCGGGGGGCTAGGGGTTCTTATTGCTTTTAAAGATGATGTTGAGGCAACCCGATTCTTGCAAGAACACTCAAGGGATTGGGGAGCTGTTTTTTTATACAATTGATCATTGGTCAGGTTAGTCGTTCCCCAGTGATCGTATTTGTGGCCTGCGCATCGTTGGTGTTCCGTTGCAAATTACAGAGAGCCATCTGTTTGACCAGATCGGTGGCCTTTTTGGAAGGGTTGTTTGGATATCGGAATTTTCTTGGGAGCACGTGGATAACTTAGATGGGATTACTTATGTTGTCCGACCCCCGAGGAAGAGGGTTGATGAACGGGTTTCTATTTGCTGGAAAGGCTCATCCTATGAAGTTTAGGTCTTTGAAGATACCTCTCCATGGGAACCAGAATTTGAGACTCCGACGTCAGATGTGGAGCCAGAAGATTTGGAGGAGGGTGAATTTCATCGGGGAAGATGTGTCGGATTCTGCCGTAGGGGAGATGAACGCTCAGTGCAAGGGAAGTGAATAGTTGCATAGGGAAGGGAATGTTCTTAATCATGCGCCGCCATTTTTTCGAATCCAGGTTTTATGTGGCAGGAACTTTTTGGGGATGTGGATTCAGTGGTGGAGTCCGGTAAGATCTTCAAGTCTGTTTCTAGAAAACAAGGGAGAGGTCCACCAGGTAGGAGAGGTTCTTGTGTTAAGTCTTTGGGCCTCTCTCCTAACCCCTAAGCGTGTAAAAGGCCCAAGTGTGATGTTGGGCCGGAATATTGGTCTGAGCCGATTGGGCTGGTCCTGTCCTTTAACGAGCCCAGCCCCCAGGTTGAACCTAATTCTGTTTGTTCCCCTATACCATGCCAGCGGACCAACGAGCATTCTAGTGCTTTTTTGGCTAGTCATGTGCTCGGGCACCAAGACCCACATGCCCATGTATGCAACCCGCATGCCCATGTGCCGCCAAAACTCGCCAAACTCATAATTTTAACTCATTATTCCAACTTTTGGTCCCAAATTTCAACCAACTTGCTCGAGTCAACTTCGAACATATTCGTGCTTGATATTTATGATGTGTGAAAATTAACCCTAACATATCATCCATAACAAAGAATGACACTAATTAACCTTGAATGTCCTTCATTGATCCTAATCGATTATCACTTTACCAAGACTAGCCCTAATTTGCACTCACTTACACTAATAGACCATGATTGCCCGTAGTTGATCATAATTAACACAGTAACTGATCCTAACTACCCGTAATTAATTAACATTTTTGATTGATTTTTTTACAGCGATTTATCCTTTATACAATAAATTTTGGCACAAGTTTTTTTGTCTTGTTGCAATCGATTTTGCAATTTACTTTTCTAAATATATTTATATTTCGACCGGTTTTGTAACCATACTTATTGTAAGACCCATAACAAATCACACATATAATATTTATAAAAGTTTGCATTTTACATACAAAAATGCTAATTACAAAACGCCAAACATAATTCATAGTTATTTCAGACTTAAAAGCATTCAAAGGTGTGTTTCTAACATTTAACAATGTTTAGAATGACCAAAAACAACTAAACAAATGCGGAAACTTTGACGTTATATGTGTTCGGTTCTTAAATGAGCTTGATCCCATCCATGTTCATCATAACATTGACCTAATAACATTTAACAACCTTAAATGTTAGATATAATGTGTTTAAAAGATGTATGATAACAAACATAACTAAAAAAGGACAAAAATATTTTTTTCAGCTTCCTGCCGTAAGCTACGGTCCGTATACCGTAGCTTACGGTTCGTAAGAGATGTTCGGACAGAATGCTTGTACCATAGCCTACGGCCTCCAGCTGTAGGTTACGGTTGGGTTTGCATTTTTGTTGTCCATTTTGCCCTTAATACGAAAATGACCATAACTTTCAACTCGCTAATCTGTTTTACCTCCTGTTTCTTCCTACACGATCGTAATTTGATCCTCTACAATAGGGACTCAACATCCACTATCTGGATTAACAAAATTCTTAACTTATAAGCTTTCGGCTTATGACTCTTTTACGAAATTATTTGACCCGTTTTGCATTAAACCACATTATTCACATCTTATGGCAAGGATTAATTTCTTACCATTTTATCCCTTCCTCGGGCTTACTAAACTTGTGTTTCAAGCTCTCGTTACACGGTTT
>JARYGA010030956.1:0-30737 GCA_030545235.1 Helianthus tuberosus
AACAAACAAAGAAATACAACATAATTAACTAGTCTTTCATCTTTTATTGTCACTAAAGCCCAAGTCTGCCTATGTGTATCTTGATCATCTTATGCAACAGCTCCTGAAAAACACATGTGAAAATAGGTACGTCAGCATAAAAATGCCTGTGAGATACATAGGTTTATGAAAATAGGATTCATGACTTATTGTTTAAGAAAATGTTTAGTCATGAACCCTGTAATTTGCTTTGTCTTGTAAATCATTTGAAAAACGATAAGATCAGATGATATGTATAAATAAATGTAAGGTTAAATGAATAACCATGTAAGATGAGTTTGTATAAGATAAGTTGTTTGTAAAACAATGTATTGTGAAAAGTATGTTATTTGTATAAAATGTTATATGTCATAATTGAAATGATTCAAATAACACTACGATATGTAATACCATACAAACACTTATATATAGGAAGTACCAGCGGCGTATCCACCATGCTTGTATCATATTACACACGCCTCGTTACTTAAATCACTTACTCAAACCAACCCAACAATGTAAGATGTCTATGTTTAAACCAATTGTCAAATGTATTGAATAATATGCCAAAATGTTTATATCAAGATGTAAATCATGCAAAGTATAACTAATGTTGAAAATGTTTATGTGTCAAATGTAAATCATGTAATGTATAACAATTGTAGAAATGTATGGTCAAATACGGTTCACACGGTTCACAGATACAAACGGTTCACAGATACAAACGGTTCACAGATACAATATAATGTGTTCACATGCTGGATGAGCATATGCAACAGAAATGCAATGTAAAACAAAGTACTAAGCATGCACACAATGGACATACATAGCATAAGTGTAATGTAAAACAATGTACTAAGTATGAACTAAATGGACATACATAGCATAAAATGTAATGTAAAACGATGTACTAAGTACGCACACAATGGGCATACATAGCATGAAATGTAATGAAATCATGTACTATAAATGTACTAATGAACATAGCATGTATATGATGTGAAAACATGGAAAGCATGAAAGTAACAAGTAGGCACATGTGTTCCACCCCAAAACGTTTGGAAAACAGTAAAAGAGGGGTCTATGTACTCACTTGTGATTGCTTAGTAGTCCTTGAGTAACAACCAACCAATGCTAGAGATCGCGGATATCAAACGACACCTAATATAGGTAACTATGTTAATAACCGGACCTAAATCGGATGATCGGATAGAATGAGGGTTCGTAAACCAAACGAGTATAGAGACTCGTGTCATATGGTTTAACAAAGCCTTCATGCTAAAACGAAACTTAACCTAAGTGTTTACGACCCATTACGACTCGTTTAGGTAGCTTATGCTACTTTAACGTGTCGTTCGCGTGAAACGCGTTCGGAACGCCTAACTAGCCCTATGACAAGTGTTATATGCCTAAAGATGTTATATAATCAGTTATGTGACAAAAGTTTAGGTTACATATGCTTAATTACCAATTATACATGAAAAGGGTATTCTGGTAATTTACCTAAGGCATATAAACTACCTATCATACAACTACTCAAACGATGTGACCATAGGGTATAACCTTGGAAGGTTATTCCCTATCTACTATGGTCACCTAAAGTATTTGGTCGGATCCTAATGATCGACCAAATGGGTCGGGTTCGAAGGTATAAGCGATTTATTAGATCGCTTACCCTACGACCCTAGACAACGTGGTAATCAGTAGGCATAGTCCCAAGGGACTATAACCAACGTGATTACACTCACGTTGCGAAGTTCAAACGAACTTCGCATTGACCATAAACTGGTCAACGCAGAAAGTCAAACAAAGTTTGACTTTCAGACTCGAAAAGCAATAAAAGAACGAAGGAATACTTACGAAGGGTCCCCGAATGCTAATCCCGATCCAAGTAGCTCAGGTATGAAACAAAGGTTTCAACTTAGAGCTCCTCAAATCAGAATTCTTGTGGGTTTTTGAGTTGTGAATCAAGGGGTATTTATAGGATATGCACCACCGTTAGGATCGTTTCTTGAAAAACGTGATCGAATCCTATCCGTACAAGTGTTGGAATGTTGTGGTATGTCAAATGGCCACCCACCATAGGGAATCAACACTTTGAATTGGGTTTATGGGTGCACAACAGCTGCAAACAGCTGGACAAAAGCTTCTGATGTTCTGCAGACTTCTTGCGCACCGTAACAATATATTTGTTGCGGTGCGTAAGGACCTAGTTTGGCAGAATGTCAGATTTGGTCCCTGCAGCCCGTTTAAGCTATTTTCGATGCGTTTGAACCCCGTTAACCTCATTTCAAGGCTCTAAAATGAAGTTAAAGTATAGGGAACTCAAAATATGCTCAAAAATATCTCGGATGTCGGTTCGTTTGGCCGTACGGTTTTGTTCGGTTAATTACGACGGAATGCGCATAAGCGCGAAAAACGATCCAAATGACGCGACGAATAGATTTTTCTTATGCCAAACACTAAAATAAAATATTTTAGTGCTTACATAAATTTTTGGATGTCCGGATGTATTCAGAACGTAAGTTATGCGCGAAAATGCAAACTTGTGCACTTTTTGACACTTTTAGTCCCTGAATGTCCCAAAAGTATATTTTAGCACACCGAACCCCTCAAAGCCTATTTCTAAGCTATGTAAAGGATATTTAAGGTGTGTTTAACTTATGGTCATGTTCCGAAATGTTCGTTACAGTTCAAATTGGCATACTTTCGCAGTTTGTCAACTTTAGTCCCTGTAAGCGATTTAACTTGATTTCACCATACCAAACCTTCCAAAACTTATTTCTATGTTATGTAAAGGTTATTTAAGGTATGTTAAGCCTATTTCACTATTCCGGAGTGTTCGTTGGATTAAACTGGTTATATTTACGCATCAGTGCGCGTATAACCTTCCAGAAGGCGATTTAGAGCTTGTAATCGAACAAGAATTGATATGTTCAAAAGATACACATATTTATACAAGTCCAAAGTATGAAATACAATATTTCATTGGTTTGGCATTTGTTGGATGGTTGAAGTGACACAGGTGTCACACGAGGCCCCTTCTGATCAGCAAAAGCCATTTTAACAGCTGTTAACAGCTGTTTAGCACCCCCAACTCAATTCCACTTGTTGTTTCTTGATGTTGGGGGGCCAATGTGATGTACATGAGGTTACCAACAAGTGTAGGGATGTGATTAAATCACGGTTTACGAGAAACGATCCTAACGGTGGTCCATTTCCTATAAATACCCATCCATCCCCATTGCAAAACCCACTTGAAATCTGAGTTTTTCTCTAAGTGGTTGTGTTTATACATGTGACAACTCGAGGTTCCAAGATTTCCATTTTCGCATTTAGTGCACGTTAAATTTTTTTTTTATGATTGTTTGTTACTCGACTTGTGTGTTTCACAACGCTTACATTTGTAAAACGTCAAATAGTACTACGATTGATATTTGATATTTGGGGTGCATATTATATTATATGATGATAGTGTAATTTGTACTAATTGGGATTGTATAACTTATTATGGAACTTTGGCCAACACCCCTGCTTAGATGAAAACACCCCCAAGTGAAATCACCCTAGTGGTGAAAACACCTTATTGTGTTTTCGTTCATGTGGCTGACGAAAATAGAGATGGGCCTTGGCCCAGACTTGAGATATTTATATAATGATTTTATAAACAATCTTCTTGAAGAAGCTTTCTCACTTGGCAACCTTATCATTTTGTTTCTCTCTCTACCTCTAAAAACCCAACAAAGAGAATTACTCATTTGGAGCCAGATCACGTCTGTTTGATCTCTGAGTTCGGTTAGTGATTTTACACAGTTACTTATTTTCAGATTTATGTGATTTATTGTGTTGATATTATTATGTTGACTAGTGATATCAAAGGGGTTATGAACTGTTATGTTGGATCTGGTTTAACAAGTACCTGATGAATTCAATGTTCTTGCTGAATGTTTATTTAGAGTTCTGTGTGATTTGTGTCTGTGATTCATCTTATAACTTGCTAATATTGATAATGATATTATCAACGAAAACACTTGGGTTCTAATCGAAGGTTTTAGCTTCTGTTTAATCGATTGTTTGTACAAATGGTTGAACCTTATAAGTAATGATTAAGTTTATACGTAACTGCTGAATGATTACCAACATTTTCGTGATTCATAACTGTTTTTGTGTACTGGATTGTTGATGATGATTGAAGGACCCAACGAAAACACCCCACAACTTAAAGTGGACGAAATCACATAAGTGATTTCGGCCCACATATAAGTCTTCGGCCCACAGAGTGTTTTCGGCCCAAGAGGGTTTTCGTCCACTTATGTTTTGGCTTGAGGTGTTTTCGGCAACATTAAGGATTTCGGCCAAAGGGTTTTCGGCCATAGGTGTTTTCGGCTCAAAATAGTTTTATCGAATGATCTGATCTTTAATGTTATTAGCTTGTTAACTTGATTAACTTTGTTAGTTAAGTTAACCCTGTTAAATTGGTAATTCTGTTAAGTAAGTAACCCTGTTAGCTTATTTTACTCAGTTTATAAATTCTATCAGTAAGATAAATATATTTGTACAGCATCTTAATTAGTATTTTAGTTCTGTTAAATATATTAGTTATATTAATAAGTTAACTGGGTTATGTTAACTAGGTTAAGTATGTCAAATTCATTATATATGATAACTCTGTTATAACTATTAATTTAGTTAAGAAAAAGCATGTGACACAGTTAGTATTAAATGTTAACTTTGTTAACTGAGTACCCCTGTTTGAATATGTTAGTTCAGTTAACTAGCTCAATTAACTGTGTTGTTGGTTAATTATGTTAGAATTAACTGTGAAAGCTATCATGGGTAAGATGGATTTGCATGAATTAGATTTACTGTTTACATGATACAAGATGTAAACTGCCAAACATTCTGATGATATTACTGTGACTTAGATTGCATGCGAAACTTTACAAACAATGTGAACTGATTGAGTATACGTGCACTATAGGACTTGACTGATTAACTGTGAGCACTTAACTTAGCATACCGAGCAAAGCAAGGTGAGTTCACACTCTTTCTAAGGCATGGGATTCCCGGTGGTTTGGGAATGGGTTAAGAAATTAAAATGGAACCTACATATCCTCCTTGGGTAGGATATGTACCGCCATCCTCCATGGGTAGGATGCCAATATTAATCCTGCGTATTCTCCTTGGGTAGAATACCTACGTTCGTCCTCCTTGGGTAGGACAACAACCTTAACGTACGTTCGTCCTCCTTGGGTAGGACAATCACACTCGCTACGGTCCTTGGATTAAGAAGGGCACGTACAAATACGACTAGTCTACACATGGGGAAGCCCCCACTAATCTTCGCACAGATGCCTGAAAAGGCCGCGATACGGCCCTTAACCTTGGCACAGATGTCTGGAGGACCGCGATACGGCCACTAATCTTCGCACAGATGTCTGGAGGACCGCGATGGGAATTAATAAGAAACATGGTTTACAAAACGAACAACTGATTTACGAAACGAATTCTATAACTGAAAAACCAACTGTGAACTCGCTCAACTAGTTGTTGACTCTCTGTTACATGCCTTGCAGGACCATAGGTACTCTTGGAGCTTGCACGGGAGGCGCAGTCGTTGTGGGTACGGATGTGGATGTTTTACAGGAAAACATTATGACTCTTTAAACTAAACACTTGTGTTGGATGTTCATAACTATGCTTCCGCTACCTATGCTATGCTTTTGATTTAGCACCAATTGTATTGTGATGGATTACATTTACTTTTACTTATTATTTATATGTTCAATATGATTGGTGGCTTGATCCTGGTCATGTCACGCCTCCAAGCGGTGGTACTCCGCGTGTGGATTTTGGGGGTGTGACAGATTGGTATCAGAGCCATTGGTTATAGAGAACTCGGTTTTAATAAGGGAAAAAACGTTTTTATTAAAACCAGACTATAACCGAAACAGTGCTCAACGAACCACAACGACGCCTCGCTCCACGTGCAAGACTCAACATCCTAGGTAATATGGTATATGTTTTATTTCCTACTTGCTAGAATTACATAGAACTTTGCTCGTGGTATGCTTAGATTACATTGTCTACTATACGTTATTGCTCGAGAACACTTGTGTGCTTACTCTCTTCTGTCACCGCACTATTCGCGAACCTCTCTCACTTATGTTGCATTTGCTATGAAGATCATGGCCGGATGTATCAACTTGACTCAAGCCCAGTTGACGGCTCTCATTAACGAACGAGTTGCTGCGGCACTCACAGCCATACAAGCAGGAGGTCAACACGCTCAGCCACCTGTTTGCACCCTCAATAATCTCAAGGATTGCCGACCTAGTACCTTCAGCGGTACTGAGGGAGTTGTAGGCCTCCTCCATTGGTTCGAGAGGCTCGAAACTGACTTTGAGGTGCGTGATTGCTCTGAGTCTCGTAGAGTAAAGTTTGCTACTGGAACACTCGAAGGTGCTGCATTAACCTGGTGGGAAGCACAGGTTCAAATGTTAGGGCTGGCAGCTGCTAATGCCACCCCCTGGAACGAGTTCAAGGACCTAGTTAAGGAAGAGTTTTGCAGTCGGGAAGACATCCACAAAGTAGAGGTGGAATTCCTCAACTTACGAATGACGGGGTCTGAAATTGAGGCTTATACGAAGAGATCAAATGAATTAGCCACATTTTGTCCCACTATGGTAGACCCTCCCACCAAACGCATCGAGCTGTATCTCAAGGGTCTGGTGCCAAAAATTCAGAATCATGTGACCGCAGCTAATCTTGGCACTATCCAGCAAGTCACTCGGCTTGCTCATCGTCTCACAGACCAGGCTATAGAACAAAACAAACTACCGAAACGTGTTAAAGCTGCTACTACATGTGCTTCTAGTGACAACAAACGCAAGTGGGATGGAAACCTGAGCAAGGGATTAATTCCGGTTCAGCCTCTGGCGCAGCAGCAGAAGATAGATGACTACCAGAGTCCCAGTCAGCAATTTTCTGGTAGTCGTGGGCAGAGTGGATATCGAGGAAATCATCCAAAGTGTAACAGATGCAATAGGCACCACAGCGGTCAGTGCAACAAGGGTCGTTGTCAGAGGTGTCTCAAGATAGGTCATGAAGCTAAGGATTGTCGAAACTCGCGTCCTGTAACTCAAGAACAACAACAGCCGCGTGATTGGTCAGGGTGACGCAAGGAACGATCTTAACGTAATAATGGGTAAGTTTCTTCTTGACGATTTTTATGTTACTGTATTGTTTGATTCGGGTGCGGATACCAGTGATATGTCTCTAAGTTAGCCAAATGTTAAAACATGCACCAACTCCCTTGAACACCAAACCTGTCGTAGTGTTAGCTTATGGTAGAAGTCTAGAGGCCACTCATAGTTCAGGGTTGTAATCTTATCCTCGCTGGTTAGACGTTCTCTATCGACCTCATTCCTATCGTTCTGGGCAACACCTATAGCTCGCGCACCGTATCGCTTAGCTCCATCAGAATTGGAAGAACTATCGAAGCAACTGCAAAAGCTCTTGGATAAGGGCTTTATTCGTCCTAGCTCTTCGCCTTGGGGAGCTCCAGTATTATTTGTGAAGAAGAAGGACGGTACCTTCCGCAGGTGTATAGCCTACCGCGAACTGAACAAGGTGACTGTGAAGAATCGCTATCCTATTCCACGCATCGACGACTTATTCGACCAGCTGCAAGGGTCGAGTTACTACTCGAAGATTTACCTGAGGTCAGGCTACCATCAACTGAGAGTCCGGGATGAGGACGTCTCCAAAACAGCATTCAGAACACGCTACGGCCACTACGAGTTTCTAGTCATGCCATTCGGATTAACGAACGCGCCTGTGGTTTTCATGGATCTTATGAACAGGGTGTGCAAACCTTATCTTGACAAGTTTGTTATTATTTTCACTGACGACATCCTGGTTTAATTCGGAGAATCGGGAGGAACACGAGCAGCACTTACGACTTATTTTGGAACTCTTACGAACGGAACAGCTATACGCTAAGTTTTCAAAATGCAACTTCTGGCTTCGTGAAGTCCACTTCTTAGGCCACGTGGTAAACAAGGATGCGATTCATGTCGATCCATCCAAGGTAGATTCGATCAAGAACTGGCCTGCACCTCGCACACCAACCGAAATACGCCAATTCTTGGGTTTGGCGGGTTATTATAGAAGGTTCATCAAAGACTTCTCAAAGATTGCACAGCCACTTACACTACGGACACAGAAAGGTGTTGCTTATCGTTGGGGTAATACACTGGAAACAACGTTTCAGCACTTAAAGGATAGACTTTGTAGCGCACCTATCCTCTCATTGCCTGAAGGCATGGACGATTTTGTAGTCTACTGCGATGCATCCATCCAAAGTCTTGGATGTGTGTTGATGCAACGGGATAAAGTCATTGCTTATGCTTCGCGCCAACTTAAGATTCACGAATGGAATTACACTACACATGATTTAGAGTTGGGAGCTGTTGTTTTTGCGCTCAAGATATGGCGACATTACCTGTATGGTACCAGGTGCAGCAGCTACACCGATCACAGGAGTCTTGAGCATATCTTCAAGCATAAAGAATTGAACATGCGACAACGACGATGGGTCGAACTATTGAACGACTACGAATGTGCTATAAATTACCATCCGGGTAAAGCCAATGTGGTGGCCGACGCCCTCAGTCGAAAAGATACTACACCTAGGCGTGTACGGGCGTTGCAACTCACTATTCAGTCTAGTCTTCCTTCTCAGATACGAGATGCTCAGGTAGAAGCATTGAAACCCAAAAATGTCAGGGGTGAAGCTCTACGCGGCTCAAGGCAACGGTTAGAACAAAGGGCAGACGGCGCCTATTATGTAACCGGACACATCTGGGTCCCACTCTATGGCAATCTACGCGAGCTTGTAATGGATGAAGCTCATAAGTCTCGCTACTCAGTACATCCTGGTTCGGATAAGATGTACCACGACCTCAGAACTACATATTGGTGGCCTAGCATGAAGGCCCACATAGCAACTTATGTTAGCAAGTGTTTGACTTGTGCGAGAGTCAAAGCGGAATATAAGAAATCATCAGGCCCACTCCAGCAACCTGAGATACCACAATGGAAATGGGAACAAATTTCCATGGATTTTGTTACTGGCCTACCTAGATCCCAGCGTGGAAACGATACCATTTTTGTGATCGTGGATCGACTCACAAAGTCTGCACACTTCCTGGCTATTAAGGAAACGGATGAGTTCTCCACTCTCGCAGACGTATATCTCAAGGAAGTTGTTTCAAGGCACGGAGTGCCAACTTCTATTATTTCGGATCGGGATGCACGGTTCACTTCAGATTTATGGCAAGCAATGCACAAAGCTTTTGGCTCACGGCTAGACATGAGCACAGCATATCACCCTCAGACGGATGGGCAGTCTGAGCGCACTATTCAAACTCTAGAAGACATGCTTCGGGCGTGCGTAATTGACTTTGGCAAGGGCTGGGAAAAGCATCTGCCACTTGTGGAATTTTCGTACAACAACAGTTACCACACCAGCATTAAAGCTGCTCCATTTGAGGCATTGTACGGGCGTAAATGCCAATCACCTCTTTGTTGGGCAGAGGTGGGTGACAGTCAGATCACAGGTCCGGAAATGGTAGTTGATACTACTGAAAAGATCGCTCAAATACGACAACGCATGGCGGCAGCTCGTGACCGTCAGAAAGCATACGCCGATAAAGACAGGAAACTACTCGAGTTCCAAGTTGGGGATCGAGCACTACTCAAAATTTCACCCTGGAAGGGTGTTGTTCGTTTTGGCAAACGAGGCAAACTCAATCCACGATACGTTGGACCATTTGAAGTCATTGAGAAGATAGGCAAAGTGGCCTACAGACTGAACTTACCAGCTGAACTCAGTGCAGTTCACAACGTCTTCCACGTGTCGAATCTGAAGAAGTGTCTGTCAGATGAGACCCACATAGTTCCTCTGAAGGAGCTCACTATCGACGAACGGTTGCATTTCGTCGAGGAACCAGTTGAAATCACGGACCGGGATGTTAAGGTCCTCAAGAACACCAGAATACCTCTTGTTCGAGTTCGTTGGAACTCCCGTCGTGGCCCAGAGTTCACCTGGGAACGCGAAGACCAAATGGAACTCAAATATCCCCAGTTGTTCGAAAAAAATGCAACTACTACTGAGGCTGAAGCTACTACCGAATTTCGGGAAGAAATTCCAAATCAACGGGGGGATGATGTGACACCCCAGGAGAATCAGTAAACGATAACTTACCTAGCTTCCTCAGTAAACCGCATGCTAAATTTCGGGACGAAATTTCTTTCAAGTTGGGGATAATGTGACAACTCGAGGTTCCAAGATTTCCATTTTCGCATTTAGTGCACGTTAAAATTTTTTTTTATGATTGTTTGTTACTCGACTTGTGTGTTTCACAACGCTTACATTTGTAAAACGTCAAATAGTACTACGATTGATATTTGATATTTGGGGTGCATATTATATTATATGATGATAGTGTAATTTGTACTAATTGGGATTGTATAACTTATTATGGAACTTTGGCCAACACCCCTGCTTAGATGAAAACACCCCCAAGTGAAATCACCCTAGTGGTGAAAACACCTTATTGTGTTTTCGTTCATGTGGCTGACGAAAATAGAGATGGGCCTTGGCCCAGACTTGAGATATTTATATAATGATTTTATAAACAATCTTCTTGAAGAAGCTTTCTCACTTGGCAACCTTATCATTTTGTTTCTCTCTCTACCTCTAAAAACCCAACAAAGAGAATTACTCATTTGGAGCCAGATCACGTCTGTTTGATCTCTGAGTTCGGTTAGTGATTTTACACAGTTACTTATTTTCAGATTTATGTGATTTATTGTGTTGATATTATTATGTTGACTAGTGATATCAAAGGGGTTATGAACTGTTATGTTGGATCTGGTTTAACAAGTACCTGATGAATTCAATGTTCTTGCTGAATGTTTATTTAGAGTTCTGTGTGATTTGTGTCTGTGATTCATCTTATAACTTGCTAATATTGATAATGATATTATCAACGAAAACACTTGGGTTCTAATCGAAGGTTTTAGCTTCTGTTTAATCGATTGTTTGTACAAATGGTTGAACCTTATAAGTAATGATTAAGTTTATACGTAACTGCTGAATGATTACCAACATTTTCGTGATTCATAACTGTTTTTGTGTACTGGATTGTTGATGATGATTGAAGGACCCAACGAAAACACCCCACAACTTAAAGTGGACGAAATCACATAAGTGATTTCGGCCCACATATAAGTCTTCGGCCCACAGAGTGTTTTCGGCCCAAGAGGGTTTTCGTCCACTTATGTTTTGGCTTGAGGTGTTTTCGGCAACATTAAGGATTTCGGCCAAAGGGTTTTCGGCCATAGGTGTTTTCGGCTCAAAATAGTTTTATCGAATGATCTGATCTTTAATGTTATTAGCTTGTTAACTTGATTAACTTTGTTAGTTAAGTTAACCCTGTTAAATTGGTAATTCTGTTAAGTAAGTAACCCTGTTAGCTTATTTTACTCAGTTTATAAATTCTATCAGTAAGATAAATATATTTGTACAGCATCTTAATTAGTATTTTAGTTCTGTTAAATATATTAGTTATATTAATAAGTTAACTGGGTTATGTTAACTAGGTTAAGTATGTCAAATTCATTATATATGATAACTCTGTTATAACTATTAATTTAGTTAAGAAAAAGCATGTGACACAGTTAGTATTAAATGTTAACTTTGTTAACTGAGTACCCCTGTTTGAATATGTTAGTTCAGTTAACTAGCTCAATTAACTGTGTTGTTGGTTAATTATGTTAGAATTAACTGTGAAAGCTATCATGGGTAAGATGGATTTGCATGAATTAGATTTACTGTTTACATGATACAAGATGTAAACTGCCAAACATTCTGATGATATTACTGTGACTTAGATTGCATGCGAAACTTTACAAACAATGTGAACTGATTGAGTATACGTGCACTATAGGACTTGACTGATTAACTGTGAGCACTTAACTTAGCATACCGAGCAAAGCAAGGTGAGTTCACACTCTTTCTAAGGCATGGGATTCCCGGTGGTTTGGGAATGGGTTAAGAAATTAAAATGGAACCTACATATCCTCCTTGGGTAGGATATGTACCGCCATCCTCCATGGGTAGGATGCCAATATTAATCCTGCGTATTCTCCTTGGGTAGAATACCTACGTTCGTCCTCCTTGGGTAGGACAACAACCTTAACGTACGTTCGTCCTCCTTGGGTAGGACAATCACACTCGCTACGGTCCTTGGATTAAGAAGGGCACGTACAAATACGACTAGTCTACACATGGGGAAGCCCCCACTAATCTTCGCACAGATGCCTGAAAAGGCCGCGATACGGCCCTTAACCTTCGCACAGATGTCTGGAGGACTGCGATGGGAATTAATAAGAAACATGGTTTACAAAACGAACAACTGATTTACGAAACGAATTCTATAACTGAAAAACCAACTGTGAACTCGCTCAACTAGTTGTTGACTCTCTGTTACATGCCTTGCAGGACCATAGGTACTCTTGGAGCTTGCACGGGAGGCGCAGTCGTTGTGGGTACGGATGTGGATGTTTTACAGGAAAACATTATGACTCTTTAAACTAAACACTTGTGTTGGATGTTCATAACTATGCTTCCGCTACCTATGCTATGCTTTTGATTTAGCACCAATTGTATTGTGATGGATTACATTTACTTTTACTTATTATTTATATGTTCAATATGATTGGTGGCTTGATCCTGGTCATGTCACGCCTCCAAGCGGTGGTACTCCGCGTGTGGATTTTGGGGGTGTGACAATACACTTCCTACCTGAGATTACTTGGAAATGAATCTTGCGGGGACCCTTTGTAAGTGTTCTTTCGTTCTTTTCTTTCGTTTTAGCGTTAAAGTCAACTTTGTTTGACTTTCTGCATTGACCATTTTATGGTCAACACGAATTTCATTTGAACTTCATAACGTGAGTGTGATCACGATGGTCATAGTCCCTAGTGACTATACCTACTGATTACCACGTTATCTAGGCTCAGTGACGAGTCGTAGTTTCGGCCAAAATGCGTGTTATTGCGTATTTTGTAACCAAACTACTTTTAGGTATCAAAACTGTTTGTTTTGATACCAAACCTGTTTTCTAAACTTAGTTAAGCATGTTTTAACATGCTTAGCTCGTCACTTTTAGTTTAGTGCTTATATAGGGTCGTAAGGTAAGCGATCTAAAGAATCGCTTATACTTTCGAACCCGACCCGTTTGGTCGATCATTAGGATCCGACCAAACACATTTAGGTGACCATAGTATATAGGGAATTTCCTTCCGAGGTTATACCTTATGGTCGCTTCGTTTAAGTAGTTGTATGATAGGTAGTTTATATGCCTTAGGTAAATTACCAAAATGCCCTTTTTACGCCAAAATTCATTTTAAGCATATGTAACATAACTTTTGGTATCTAAACTGATTTGGTAACAATATTAGACATGTTAAGGCATATTTTACTTGTCATAGGACTAGTTAGGCGTTCCGAACGCGTTTTACGCGAACGACGCGTTAAAGTAGCATAAGCTACCTAAACGGGTCGTAATGGGTCGTAAGCACTTAGGTTAGGTTTCATTTTAGTATGTAGGCCTTGTTAAACCATATTACATGAGTTCCCCTACTCATTTGGTTTACGAGCCTCATTCTATCCGATCTTCCGATTATAGGTCCGGTTTATTAATGTAGTTACCTATATTAGGTGCCGTTTGATATCCGTGATCTCTAGCATTGTTTGGTTGTTACTCAAGGACTACTAAGCAATCTCAAGTGAGTACATAGACCCCTCTTTTACTGTTTTCCAAACATTTTGGGGTGGAACACATGTGCCTACTTGTTACTTTCGTGCTTTCCTGTTTTCACATCATATACTTGCTATGTTCAATAGTACATTTATAGTACATGATTTCATTGTGTTTTATGCTATGTATGCCCATTGTGTGCGTACTTAGTACATTATTTTACATTACATTTTATGCTATGTATGCCCATTGTGTGCGTACTTAGTACATTATTTTACATTACATTACATTTTATGCTATGTATGCCCATTGTGTGCGTACTTAGTACATTATTTTGCATTACATTTTATGCTATGTATGCCCATTGTGTGCGTACTTAGTACATTATTTTACATTACATTTTATGCTATGTATGCCCATTGTGTGACAACTCGAAATTTAGAACCTTTCGTTGTATCTTGATGTAACATGCTTGAACGTTGTGTGACTAGTTAACTTGTTGGTTTAATGATATAAGTGAACATCCTATGTGATTATGTGTTATGTTTATATGTATGCTTGTATGTATGCGACCCGAGACACAAGAACCCGACTCGAGACCATGCGGTCTCGAGAGAATAGTGTAACTATTGGGCCGGTTGGGCCATGTTCCTCCTCACCCCACTCGAAAACCCAATAGGGTGAACCAACTTAGAGCTAGTATATATATCATGCCCCTAGCCAACTTTGCCATTCTTTGGGCAACCCACACTCACTCTCACACATACTCTCCTACATTCTCTCTCTCTAAAACCCTAGAGGCACAAGTCTTCTCTCCTCTCCTTTCGGATTCAACCGGTGGCAACACAAGAGCTCACGGTTCAAGCTTAAGATCTCCCTTGAAAACCTAACCGGTTAGTGATTCATGCTATGTATTGTATTCGGTTGATGATAGTGTGTAATATTTCGGTTGATGATGATGTGTGATGAAGATACTTGATAATGTGTTTGCTTGTTAAAGTTTTATGCATGATTAAAGTGTTTGATCGGTTTGATGAGTTCTTGTTTGCTATTGATATATGCTTGGTTCCAAATACATAAAATGAACAAATATTCTCTTTTGTGAAAAATGAATGTTGTATGATAAATGCATTGCTAAGATAAGCTTGAGTGATAAAAGAATGATAGTTAGAGGATTTGTTATGGTCATCCGATTTATGAAGTTACGGAACAAATGTTTGTTTGCAAGATAATCTTGATATCTATTTTAGGTATTATGATTCTTGTCCGTAAAATGCAAGAGTTTATATAGAATGAACATATGATGAAAAGGTGTTGAATGAGGATATGAATATTTGAATATGTGTTGAATGTGTTTGAATATGATATGAACATGCTATGAACATTTGAAAAATACTTGTTTGATCCATTTTAGTAAATTGTTAGACAAGAAAACATGTTTATATGGATAGTACATAAGGGTGCATGAAATCGGATTTCCATTGGTTAAGTACACTATGCAGATCAGCAGGTGCTGGGAGTCGAGACCTCTGGTTTCGACTCGAGACCATCTAGAAGCCATCTCGAGATCAGCGGTTGCGAGTCGAGAACCTCTAGTCTCGACTCGAGACCACAGCTCCCTCACACAAAACAGCATGACTTGAAACCACGGTTACGAGTCCGGTTGCGACTCGAGACCAGAACGTGCATGACTCGAGACCTCCACAGTTTGCGACTCGAGAACTCGTAGGTATAACTCGAGACCGCACAGTCTCGACTCGAGACCACCTAATTATGTATGTTCTGTTGGACCTGCATAGTTACGGGCCTAAGTTAGTGGGCCGAATGTATGGACTTTCTGTGTATTGTTAATTGTGTATGTCGTGCACTGTTTTGGACCTGCATGCTATTACGAGCCCAACTGTTTAGGCCGCACACTTGGACTTTGGTTGTTACGTGAATGTTACTGTGGAACTTGTTACGAACTGTTGTTGAACTGCCATGCTAGACATGTATGCCATGATTGTTACTTGTGTACAATACGTGTAGAACATACGTGCACTACTTGGATATGAACCTGACATGAATGGTATCTATGTTAGGACGTAGTTGACCACTTACAACTTGATTGACCTTTCTGTGTATCTGCCGAGCAAACCAAGGTGAGTTCACACCCTCTACAAAGCATGGGATTCCCTGGGTTGGGAATGGGGTTAAGGAACGTGGATTCCTCGTCCTCCTTGGGTAGGACAGCATTGGTTCAGGAATGTAATTCCTCGTCCTCATGGACAGATAACTCGTACTAGACCAAAACTCTATCACGAAGTCCCTCCTTTTTATATCGACTTAATCGCCGGGCCATTGGCGAGCGGGTCATTAGTTAGATAGCGCTATTTAGGTTTGATAAACCTCACACCGTGCCGCAGAGGACGGGCGTGAACTAATGGACTATGGCACGTCGGTGATGATAGACACCGACGCTAAGGACACATAAACATGACTAACGTCAGTAGTCGATATGGTAACGAGTCTAGTGTATACATGGGGTAGCCCCCACGGCCGAAATGCCAGATAACTAACATGGGGTAGCCCCCACGGCCGGAGTGCCAGAGTAACCGGGAATAAACAAGTCACGTTTTTCAACTATGGGGTAACCCCCACGGCTGGATGCCAGATAAAGGAAACTGTTTTCGAAACAACTTAAAACGAACACCCAACTGTGAACTCACTCAACTTGTTGTTGACTCGTTACTACATGCTTTGCAGGTCTTTAGGTACTTAGCTGGAGCTTGCATGGAAGAGGGTCGTTGTGGGACATGGACAGCTGGGTGCCATGTTAAACTTTGAACAATTAAACTCATGTTTTGGTTTTAAACATTATGCTTCCGCTTGCAACTTAAACTATGTTTTGTTTGAACACCAATTGTATTGGTTGGATTTTATAACTACTTATATGCTTGTTCAATATGATTGGTGGCTGGATCCTGGTCAGTCACGCCTCCAAGCGGTAGTACTCCTCAGGTGGATTTTGGGGGTGTGACAGATTGGTATCAGAACCATTGGTTATAGTGAACTTGGTTTTAATAAGGGAAAAGTTTTATTAAAATCAGACTATAACCTGTACCGTGCTCTACGATCCACAACGACGCTTCACTCCACATGCAAGACTCGACATTCTAGGTGATATGATCTATGTATATATTGCCTACTTGTTAGTTACATAGTACATTGCTCATGATATGCTTGGTTAGTATAACTACTGTTGCTTGAACACGTGTGTGCTTACTCTCTTCTGCTATCGCACTTTCGCGAACCTCTCTCACTCACGTTCCTCTTGATATGAAGATCATGTCTGGACGCGTTAACATGACACAAGCCCAGTTGACGGCTCTGATTAACGAACGAGTTGCTGCGGCACTTGCAGCTGCACACGCAGGAGGTATATCCTGCAGTCCAAACTCATTCTAGGATCTTTAGATCCTACCCTCGTGAACCAACCTTTGTGTTAAACTCTGTCCTTTCCTTCACCCACAACAGGTCAACATACTCAGCCACCTGTGTGCACCTTTAAAACTTTTATGGACTGTCGACCTAGTACCTTTAGTGGCACCGAAGGAGCGATAGGTCTCCTACACTGGATTCGCAGGATCGAATCCGCATTCGAAGAAAGTGAAAGCCCTACCAGTAAACGAGTAGAGTACGCTGCTGGTACCTTGCGAGGGAAAGCGTATTCTTGGTGGAACACACAAGTTCAGATGCTCGGATTAGCAGATGCGAATGCCACCCCCTGGAGCGATTTCAAGGATTTGATCAAGGAAGAATTCTGTCACCCGGACAACATCCTAAAACTTGAAACAGAGTACTTTGGTTTGAAGATGGAAGGAGCAGAGATCGAAGCGTACACAAAATGATCCAACGACTTGGCTGCCCTATGTCCTAACTTGTCACAACCCATTTCTAGACGAATCGAGCTATACCTCAGAGGCTTAGCCCCAGAAATCCAAGGGTCCGTAATTGCGGCCAACTTTTCCACATTCCAACAAGTCGTTCGTTTGGCGCACCAGCTCACTAATCAGGCAGTGGAAGAGGGCAAGTTACCCAAGCGTAACCCTTCCAATGCAAATGCTCTTATTTACACCAAGCATATTTGGAGTGGTCACCAGAGTGAAGGTCGTGGCTCTATACAACAGGACCCGCACGGGAAACTCGTACAGCAGGGGCTAAACTACCACAATCAAGGGGGATACCTTGGGAATAAGCCGAAATGCCGAAATTTCCATCAACACCACACCGGGTCATGTGCGGAATCGTGTTGCCATCGGTGCATGAAGACGGGACATGTGGCGAGAGATTGCAGGAGCCCATATCCTACAAACCGAAACCAGCAGCAGCAACAGCAGGGTAGCAAAAAGGGGTGTTTCCGTTGTGGGGCTGAAGGCCATCTTAAGAGGAACTGTCCGCAGATGAGGCAGAAACGCAACAACCACAACAATAATCAGGGGAATGGTAACGATGGGAACAACAACAACAATGGGGCCCGGGGGCGGGTGTTCGTGCGTGGTCAAGGTGAAGCAAGGAATGACCCCAATGTTGTGACGGGTAAGTTCCTTCTCGACGACTTTTATGTTACAGTTTTATTTGATTCGGGTGCCGATACTAGCTACGTGTCACTATAAGTTAGTTGAATGCTTAAGCATATTCCAACTCCCTTGAACAACAAGCACACTGTAGAGCTAGCCAATGGTAAGAGTTAGAGGCCACACACGTAGTCAAGGGTTGTAAACTTATTCTCGCTAATCAGACCTTCCCTATCGACCTTATTCCTATCATCTTGGGTAGTTTTGACGTTGTCATTGGGATGGATTGGTTATCCCAACACCGAGCAGAGATTCTTTGCAACGAGAAGATTGTTCGTCTTCCTAGTTCCGGTGGTGAACCTCTCATGATTCGTGGCGACAGGAAGGGTGCTGTTGAGGATATCATCTCTTTCCTTAAGGCCCAGGAGTGCTTACGAAAGGGCCACACTGCCATTTTGGCGCTCGTTACTGACACCTCGGAGAAAGAGAAGAAGATAGAAGACTTTCCAATCGTACGCAACTATCCTGAGGTATTTCCTGAAGAATTACCTGGTCTTCCGCCTCATCGCCAGGTCGAGTTTCAGATTGAACTAGCTCCTGGAGCTGCGCCTATAGCTCGTGCACCGTATCGTTTAGCTCCATCAGAGTTGGAAGAACTCTCTACGCAACTACAAGAACTCTTGGATAAGGGTTTCATTCGTCCTAGCTCATCGCCCTGGGGAGCTCCAGTGCTATTTGTGAAGAAGAAAGATGGTACCTTCAGAATGTGCATCGACTACCGAGAACTCAACAAGGTGACGGTGAAGAACCGCTATCCTCTACCACGTATTGACGACTTGTTCGACCAGCTGCAAGGGTCGAGCTATTATTCAAAGATTGATTTGAGATCAGGATATCACCAGTTGAGAGTCCGAGAAGAGGACGTCTCCAAAACAGCTTTTAGAACCCGTTATGGACACTATGAGTTTTTGGTCATACCTTTTGGGCTGACAAACGCACCTGCGATTTTCATGGACTTGATGAATCGAGTGTGCAAGCCTTACCTGGACAAGTTCGTTATAGTCTTCATCGACGACATCCTGATCTATTCTAAGAGTCAAGAGGAGCATGAGCAGCATCTACGACTTATTTTGGAACTCCTTCGAACGGAACAGCTGTATGCAAAGTTCTCGAAATGCGACTTCTGGCTTCGTGAAGTCCATTTCTTAGGCCATGTGGTAAACAAGGATGGGATTCATGTTGATCCATCCAAGGTGGACTCGATTAAGAACTGGCCTGCACCTCGTACACCAAAGGAAATTAGCCAATTCTTGGGATTGGCAAGTTACTACCGGAGGTTCATTAAGGATTTTTCTAAGATTGCACAGCCTCTCACCTCACTAACGCAGAAAGGCGTTGTTTATCGATGGGGAAATGCACAGGAGTTAGCATTTCAGCATTTAAAGGATAGACTTTGCAGTGCACCTATCCTTTCCTTGCCAGAGGGCACAGACGACTTCGTGGTCTACTGCGACGCATCAATTCAGGGTCTTGGTTGTGTACTGATGCAACGAGATAAAGTTATAGCCTACGCCTCACGCCAACTCAAAGTTCACGAGAAGAACTACACTACACACGATTTAGAGCTGGGAGCTGTTGTTTTCGCGCTTAAGATATGGAGACATTACCTGTACGGTACTAGGTGCACCATTTACACCGATCACAGGAGTCTCGAACATATCTTTAAACAGAAGGAACTAAACATGCGCCAACGACGATGGGTCGAGTTATTAAACGATTACGAATGTGCAATCAAGTACCATCCTGGCAAGGCCAATGTTGTGGCTGATGCCCTTAGTCGGAAGGACACTGCGCCCAAGCGCGTACGAGTTTTGCAGCTCACTATGCATTCTAGCCTTCCTTCCCAAATACGAGACGCTCAGGTAGAAGCATTGAAACCAGAAAACGTCAGGGCTGAAGCCCTACGCGGCTCAAGGCAACGCTTAGAACAGAAGGAAGACGGTGCCTACTACGTCACGGGACGCATTTGGGTCCCACTTTATGGCAACTTACGAGAGCTTGTGATGGATGAAGCACACAAGTCTCGCTACTCGGTACATCCTGGTTCAGATAAGATGTACCACGATATCAAAACAACGTCTTGGTGGCCTAGCATGAAGGCCCACATAGCAACTTACGTCAGCAAGTGTTTGACTTGTGCGAGAGTCAAGTCTGAATACCAGAAACCCTAAGGCCTACTCCAACAACCAGAGATACCGCAATGGAAATGGGAGCAAATTTCCATGGATTTCGTTACTGGCCTGCCTAGATCTCAGCGCGGAAACGATACTATTTGGGTGATTGTGGATCGACTCACAAAGTCCGCACACTTCTTGGCTATCAAGGAAACGGATAAGTTCTCCACTCTAGCAGACGTATACCTCAAGGAAGTTGTTTCGAGGCACGGGGTGCCCACCTCTATTATCTCGGATCGAGATGCGCGCTTCACTTCAGAACTGTGGCAGGCAATGCATAAATCATTTAGCTCACGATTAGACATGAGCACAGCGTATCACCCTCAGACGGACGGACAGTCCGAGCGCACTATTCAAACCTTAGAAGACATGCTTCGTGCATGCGTAATCGACTTTGGCAACAGCTGGGAAAAGCATCTGCCACTTGTGGAATTCTCGTATAATAACAGCTACCACACCAGCATTAAAGCTGCTCCGTTTGAGGCATTGTACGAACGTAAATGCCGGTCACCTCTTTGTTGGGCAGAGGTGGGAGATAGTCAGATCACCGGTCCAGAATGTGTGGTAGACACAACCGAACGAATTGCTCAAATACGACAACGCATGGCGGTAGCTCGTGACCGTCAGAAAGTCTACGCCGATAAGGGCAGGAAACCACTTGAGCTCCAGGTTGGGGAGCGGGTACTACTCAAAGTTTCACCCTGGAAGGGTGTGGTTCGTTTTGGTAAACGAGGCAAACTCAACCCACGGTACGTCGGACCTTTTGAAATCATCGAGAAAATAGGCAGGGTGGCCTACAGACTGAACTTACCAGCAGAACTCAGTGCAGTTCACAACGTTTTCCACGTGTCGAATCTGAAGAAGTGTCTGTCAGATGAGACCCACATAGTTCCTCTGAAGGAACTCACTATCGACGAACAGTTACGATTCGTCGAGGAACCAGTTGAAATCACGGACCGGGATGTTAAGGTCCTCAAGAACACTAGAATACCTCTCGTTCGAGTTCGTTGGAACTCCCGTCGCGGCCCAGAGTTCACCTGGGAACGCGAAGATCGGATGAAACAAAAGTATCCCCAACTGTTCGCAAACAGTACAACCACTACTGAGGCTGAAGCTACGGAATTTCAGGACGAAATTCCAGATCAACGGGGGGAGGATGTGACACCCCAGGAAAACCGGGAACACCATACAACTTAACTAGCTTCCTCAGTGAGTGCTTACCAAATTTCGGGATGAAATTTCTTTCAACTTGGGGATGATGTGACAACTTGAAATTTAGAACCTTTCGTTGTATCTTGATGTAACATGCTTGAACGTTGTGTGACTAGTTAACTTGTTGGTTTAATGATATAAGTGAACATCCTATGTGATTATGTGTTATGTTTATATGTATGCTTGTATGTATGCGACCCGAGACACAAGAACCCGACTCGAGACCATGCGGTCTCGAGTGAATAGTGTAACTATTGGGCCGGTTGGGCCATGTTCCTCCTCACCCCACTCGAAAACCCACTAGGGTGACCCAACTTAGAGCTAGTATATATATCATGCCCCTAGCCAACTTTGCCATTCTTTGGGCAACCCACACTCACTCTCACACATACTCTCCTACATTCTCTCTCTCTAAAACCCTAGATGCACAAGTCTTCTCTCCTCTCCTTTCGGATTCAACCGGTGGCAACACAAGAGCTCACGGTTCAAGCTTAAGATCTCCCTTGAAAACCTAACCGGTTAGTGATTCATGCTATGTATTGTATTCGGTTGATGATAGTGTGTAATATTTCGGTTGATGATGATGTGTGATGAAGATACTTGATAATGTGTTTGCTTGTTAAAGTTTTATGCATGATTAAAGTGTTTGATCGGTTTGATGAGTTCTTGTTTGCTATTGATATATGCTTGGTTCCAAATACATAAAATGAACAAATATTCTCTTTTGTGAAAAGTATGAATGTTGTATGATAAATGCCTTGCTAAGATAAGCTTGAGTGATAAAAGAATGATAGTTAGAGGATTTGTTATGATCATCCGATTTATGAAGTTACAGAACAAATGTTTGTTTGCAAGATGATCTTGATATCTAGTTTAGGTATTATGATTCTTGTCCGTAAAATGCAAGAGTTTATATAGGATGAACATATGATGAAAAGGTGTTGAATGAGGATATGAATATTTGAATATGTGTTGAATGTGTTTGAATATGATATGAACATGCTATGAACATTTGAAAAATACTTGTTTGATCCATTTTAGTAAATTGTTAGACAAGAAAACATGTTTATATGGATAGTACATAAGGGTGCATGAAATCGGATTTCCATTGGTTAAGTACACTATGCAGATCAGCAGGTGCTGGGAGTCGAGACCTCTGGTTTCGACTCGAGACCATCTAGAAGCCATCTCGAGATCAGCGGTTGCGAGTCGAGAACCTCTAGTCTCGACTCGAGACCACAGCTCCCTCACACAAAACAGCATGACTCGAAACCACGGTTACGAGTCCGGTTGCGACTCGAGACCAGAACGTGCATGACTCGAGACCTCCACAGTTTGCGACTCGAGAACTCGTAGGTATAACTCGAGACCGCACAGTCTCGACTCGAGATCTATAGTCTCGACTCGAGACCACCTAATTATGTATGTTCTGTTGGACCTGCATAGTTACGGGCCTAAGTTAGTGGGCCGAATGTATGGACTTTCTGTGTATTGTTAATTGTGTATGTCGTGCACTGTTTTGGACCTGCATGCTATTACGAGCCCAACTGTTTGGGCCGCACACTTGGACTTTGGTTGTTACGTGAATGTTACTGTGGAACTTGTTACGAACTGTTGTTGAACTGCCATGCTAGACATGTATGCCATGATTGTTACTTGTGTACAATACGTGTAGAAAATACGTGCACTACTTGGATATGAACCTGACATGAATGGTATCTATGTTAGGACGTAGTTGACCACTTACAACTTGATTGACCTTTCTGTGTATCTGCCGAGCAAACCAAGGTGAGTTCACACCCTCTACAAAGCATGGGATTCCCTGGGTTGGGAATGGGGTTAAGGAACGTGGATTCCTCGTCCTCCTTGGGTAGGACAGCATTGGTTCAGGAATGTAATTCCTCGTCCTCATGGACAGATAACTCGTACTAGACCAAAACTCTATCACGAAGTCCCTCCTTTTTATATCGACTTAATCGCCGGGCCAATGGCGAGTGGGTCATTAGTTAGATAGCGCTATTTAGGTTTGATAAACCTCACACCGTGCCGCAGAGGACGGGCGTGAACTAATGGACTATGGCACGTCGGTGATGATAGACACCGACGCTAAGGGCACATAAACATGACTAACGTCAGTAGTCGATATGGTAACGAGTCTAGTGTATACATGGGGTAGCCCCCACGGCCGAAATGCCAGATAACTAACATGGGGTAGCCCCCCACGACCGGAGTGCCAGAGTAACCGGGAATAAACAAGTCACGTTTTTCAACTATGGGGTAACCCCCACGGCAGGATGCCAGATAAAGGAAACTGTTTTCGAAACAACTTAAAACGAACACCCAACTGTGAACTCACTCAACTTGTTGTTGACTCGTTACTACATGCTTTGCAGGTCTTTAGGTACTTAGCTGGAGCTTGCATGGAAGAGGGTCATTGTGGGACATGGACAGCTGGGTGCCATGTTAAACGTTGAACAATTAAACTCATGTTTTGGTTTTAAACATTATGCTTCCGCTTGCAACTTAAACTATGTTTTGTTTGAACACCAATTGTATTGGTTGGATTTTATAACTACTTATATGCTTGTTCAATATGATTGGTGGCTGGATCCTGGTCAGTCACGCCTCCAAGAGGTAGTACTCCGCAAGTGGATTTTGGGGGTGTGACACATTGTGTGCGTACTTAGTACATTATTTTACATTACATTCTATGCTATGTATGCCCATTGTGTGCATACCCAGTACATTATTTTATTCATCACATGCTTACATTTTGGTATGACATTTGGTTTGTTGAAATGGGACAATGTACATTCATTAACACCGATCATGCCGCTCGGTAGTAGGTAGTGGTACCATAGGACTTGACAAATCCCATTCCTGAAATCTCGGGTTTGTTTGGACGTAAGGAATGACCGAATCCGAATACATCTTTTGATAACCTTTACTAAAAGGGTTATCCGACTGTCGCAAGGCTTGGATGTATGAATTTTCACAACACCGCATAGATGTTTGTATCAGTATAGCATGTATTTATTACACAAAACATAACTTTGATTTAAACCATGTTTTACTTCAATACCTTGTTTTTGTGCATTTTACATATGGTTTAGTTGATATATTTCGCTTACCATACATAAACATTTTGACATTTACATACACGATTCATGATTTACATTAGACATAAACATTTTGACATTGATATACACAAAACATTTTTGACATTTGATTATACATAAACATTTTACTTTGGTGGTTTGGTTTGAGTAAGTGACTTAAGTAACGAGGCGTGTGTAATATGATACAAGCATGATGGATACGCCGCTGGTACTTCCTATATATAAGTGTTTGTATGGTATTACATATCGTAGCGTTATTTGAATCATTTCAATTTGAGACATATAACATTTTATACAAATAACATACTTTTCACAAGACATTGTTTTACAAACAACTTATCTTATACAAACTCATTTTACTTGGTTATTCATTTAACCATACATTATTCTCTTATTTATACATATCATCTGAACTTATTGTTTTTCAAACGATTTACAAAACAAATCAATTTACAAGGTTCATGACTGACTTTTGCTAAACAACTTTTTTTTCTAAACTTATAAGTCATGAATCCTATTTTCACAAAACCTATGTATCTCACAGGCATTTTTATGCTGACGTACGTATTTTCACATGTGTTTCAGGATATGATGCATAGGATTTATCAAGATACACTTAGGCGGACTTGGGCCTTAGTGACAATAAAAGATGCAAGACTAGTTATTTATGTTATATTTCTTTGATTGTCAAGACATTTTAACTCTTTTATTCAATAAAACAATATTTCAATTTCCATGTGTTATGAAACAATGATTCTGTTACAACACTCCCCGACGTTTCCGCCACGTTTTGTTGTTTTACGTGGTCGGGGTGTGACATAATGGGTCGAAACGGGTCAAAAGCACTTAGGTAGACTTCCAAATCAGAATGTTAGCTCTATTAAATCATACCATATGAGTTCAAATACTCATTTGATTTATGGAACATCATTCTATCCTATCTCCCGATTTAGGATCCGATTATAACATAGTTACCTATATTAGGTGCCTTGTTGATCCCGTGATCCTTGGAGCTTAATTTGGTCTTATTCTCAAGACTAATAAGCAATCCCAAGTGAGTACATAGTTCCCCTCTTTACCGCTTTCAAATACTTTGGGGTGATACACATGTGCATACTTGTTACTTTCATGCTTTCATTGCTTTTATGACATAAACATGCTAGTTTCACCTAGTACACATATAGTACATGCTTTCAATATGTTTTGCTATGTATGTTAAGCATGCTAGCACATTGTTTTACATGAACATTTCTACTATGTATGTTTACTTAACATACTTAGTGCATGGTTTTCACATGCTTACATGGGTTATGGCATTTGGTGTGTTTAATCGGAACAATAATACATTCATTAACATTAGCTACGCCGCTCGGTAGTATGTAATGGTGCCATAGGAATTGACAACTCCCGTTTCCGACTTCCTAGGTTTGTTTGGAAGTTGGAAATGACAGAATCCGATATACATAACTTAGATGAACCTTTAATTTGTTTAAAGGTTTGTCGCAACAGTCGCAAGGCTTGAATGTATGCGAATAAACAATACTGCATAAATGTTTGTAATCATAAAGCATTGTTTTCTGCAAAACATAACATTTGATTTAAACTTGGGTTTATTCAAAAGCATTGTTTTGTACATTTTCCTACGGGGTTGATTAACTACTAGTTATTCACCGTACATAACATTGATTATCACATTAACATTTTCATGTAGTTAAGTAGATACTTTCTACTTGCTATGCATTACATTTGTTTATACATGATACACTTCACACATGACATTGTACATGGTTTATACATAAATATTTTAACATTAAACAAGACATTTTGGTCGGTTATTGATAAATGACTTATGTAACGGGGCTATGTGTTATATGATAAAAGCATGGTGGATACGCCGCTGGTACTTCCTATATATAAGTGCTTTTATTGTATTATACATTGTTGCGTTATCTAAGCCACTTGACAAAGACATGAAACATTTTTCACAAGGACACAACATTTTTATACAAAGTAAACATTTTATACAAATTCACTTTTACTTGGTTATTCATTTAACCATGCATATTTCTTTCATATCATTTGATTTTCATATCGATTTTCACATGATTTCATAAAAGAAAACATTTTACAAGGTTCATGACTACTTTTTGTTAAACCCTTCTTTAAACTACAAGTTATGAATCTTGCATAAACAAAACCTATGTATCTCACAGGCATTTTTATGCTGACGTACCTATTTTCGCATGTGTTTCAGGTGCTAATGTATGATGATGCTTGTGCTACACTTAGGCGGACTTGGGCCTTAGTGACTTAAAAGACAATTATTATGTTATGTTTTATTTAAATTCCAAGACAATGTAAACATTAATCTTAATAATACAAAACTTTAATTACCATGGTTGTTGAAACAATAATTCTGTCGCCTCACTCCCCGACGTTTCCGTCGCGGTTTGTTGTTTTACGCGGTCGGGGTGTGACAGAAGAGTTGGTATCAGAGCCAATGGTTATAGGGAATTAGGTTATTAGTAATGCTTTGACCTAGACTATAACTTTCTAGGACCCTAACACAAGTTTACTTGTGTTTAGAGCTTAAAACAATACACGTCACCTATCCTTAGGTGATTTCCAAAATATGAACACAAAATTCCCAAAATGATTTTGATATCAATCATCTATCCTTAGATGATTTCTTTTGGCCGTGTGCCTTCCAAATTTTCAAAATCTCATCAAAGTTTGGGTCTAAATAATGTGAACACGTGCAAACTGGAAGAGTGAATGCCTGTACCCTGAGTTTTCTGTCTAAGGCTAGAGTGTTCGTACAAATCCGCAGTATCGGACCAGTCACTCTTACCTGGGAACTCTTGGGGTGAGTGTTCACTTATAGGCGAGCATGTCTTCAGCGATACATTATTATGACCTATTTACTTTGATTTGTCACTGTGTGTCATTTGTTTGCTTTGTGGTAACAAACAAATGACCACCATCCTTACATTTTGTCAATTTTATTGATATCTCATTTCTTTCATCACATCATCTCACTCGTTTTCTCTCATGTTTCCTCTTTTAGAATGCCTCCTCGACGTAACGTTCAGCAACCTGATGCCGAACTGGCAGCTATTATAGCACAGCAGATGGCTGCTATGCTACCAAATCTCATAACTCAAATAAACCAAGCCAACAATAACAATAATGCACCTGCTCCGTGCAATTTCAAAAGTTTTAACTCGGCTAAACCACTCAAATTTAGTGGTTCTGAAGGAGCAACAGGGCTTCTCCAGTGGTTTGAGAGTCTTGAGAGCACTTTTTTCCATGTTCAGTGTCCGAATAACCGTAAGGTCGAGTTTGCTTCTAGCGTATTCCAAAAGAGGGCTCTCACCTGGTGGAATGGGGTAATGAGAGATCGAGGTGCTGAGGTTGCTTTGGGTCAGACATGGGAGGAACTTAGAGCTCTCATGATGAGAGAATTTTGTCCTCGTCACGAGCAGAGGGCACTTGAAAATGAGTTCCATGACTTGAAGCAAGACAGTGGTGAACACCGTGCGTACACTAACAGATATGAGGAGTTAAGCTTGCTATGTCCTACAATGGTCACGCCTTTGGATAAGGCTATTGAGAAATACATAGACGGTTTGCCAGATCCTGTTTAGGATATTGTCACTGGCAGTAACCCTACAATCATCCGACATGCCATTGAGCTAGCTGCAACCCGTACTGAATCGCAAGTTAAGAAGGGTAAACTTCACAGGAAAGGTGACAAGAAACAGAAACAGTCTGATGGCGCCCATGAGAAAAAGGGCAAGAAGGCTGCTGAGTCTTCAAAGAAATCTAGGAAGCGTAAAGTTTCCAAGAACTTCGCCCTTGCTCAGACAAATCAGGCTACTCCTAATCAGCCTACACAACCTGCTGCCAAGAGGCAGTATGCTGGTAACGCACCCTTGTGCAACAGATGTAATAGCCACCATCGGCCACAAGTGCAATGACGTATCTGCACGAACTGTGGTAAATCTGGTCATCTTGCGAATACCTGCCACTTTGCTCCGAACCAAAACCAAGCAGCGCAAAACCTTGCTCAGAATCCTGCACGACCTCATTATCCTCTTGGTTCATGTTTCAACTGTGGGGATCTGACCCACTACAGGAACAACTGCCCGAGGTTGGCAAACGCAAATCAGGCACCGGCTCGTGGTAGAGCTTTTAACCTTAATGCAAATGAGGCGCGTGCGGATAATGAAGTGGTGAACGGTACGTTCCTTGTTAACAACCATCCTGCTTCTGTTCTATTTGATTCGGGTGCCGATAAGAGTTTTGTGTCCTTAGCTTTTAAGCCTTTGCTTTCGATGACTAGAACAAAACTAGGAAAGCCCTTGACAGTAGAAGTAGCTAGTGGTGAACCTGTTGTACTTGACTCTGTTCTTCGAAATTGCCAGTTGAACCTTAATAACCATCTTTTCCCTATCGACCTCACACCGATGCAACTCGGGAGCTTCGATGTTATAGTAGGAATGGATTGGTTATCGAAGTACCATGCTGAGGTGGTATGTTTTGAGAAGTTGGTCCGTATACCGCTTTCGACTGGTAAGATCTTAGAAGTTCGTGGGAAGAAACCTGTTAGTATCCTTAAACTTATGTCTTGCACCCAAGCCCAAAAATACCTACGAAGGAAATATGTTGCTTTATTGGCACATGTCGTAGAGGAAAAAGGAAAGGGTAAGACTATCCAAGATATCCCTGTTATTCGGGATTATCCTGGGGTATTTCCTGAAGAATTACCTGGTTTACCCCCTGTGCGCCAAGTTGAGTTTCGCATCGATCTTGTACCTGGTGCAAATCCTATTGCTAAATCACCTTACCGTCTTGCACCGTCTGAGATGCAAGAGTTGTCTAAGCAGCTTCAAGAACTTTCTGACAAAAGGATTCATCCGTCCGAGCTTTTCCCCTTGGGGCGCTCCTGTCCTATTCGTGAAGAAGAAAGATGGATCTTTCAAGATGTGTATCGATTATCGTGAGCTTAACAAGCTTACCATCAAGAATCGATTTCCCCTACCTCGCATTGATGATCTCTTTGATCAGCTACAGGGCGCTACTTGCTTTTCAAAGATTGATCTACGTTCTGGGTATCATCAACTTCGAGTGCTTGAAGAAGATATTCCCAAGACAGTCTTTCACACTCGATATGGTCATTATGAGTTTACTGTTATGCCTTACGGCTTAACAAATGCTCCTACTATTTTCATGGACTTGAGGAATAGGGTTTGTAAGCCTTATTTGGACAAGTTCATCATTGTTTTCATAGATGACATTTTGATCTATTCTAAGACTCGAGCTGATCATGAGCAACATCTTCGTCTTACAATGGAGCTTCTAAAGAAAGAACAACTTTTCGCCAAATTCTCCAAGTGCGAATTCTGGCTTAAGGAAGTTCAATTTTTGGGCCACGTTGTCAACGAACAAGGTATTCATGTAGATCCCGCCAAAATCAGCGCGATTAAGGATTGGGATACACTTACTACCCCTACCGAGGTTCATTCATTTCTTGGTCTCGCGGGTTATTACTGCCGTTTCATTGAAAACTTCTCCAAGATTGTGGTTCCTCTCACTGCTTTAACTCAGAAGAGCAAACCTTTTGAGTGGGGACCCAAACAGGAAGAAGCTTTCCAGACCTTGAAACAAAAACTTTGTGATGCACCTATTCTATCTTTGCCCGAGGGTAACGGCGATTTTGTCGTATACTGTGATGCATCTAACTTAGGCCTTGGCTACGTTCTT